>CM061919.1:234491174-234525246 GCA_031002005.1 Vandiemenella viatica | reverse complement strand
CTCTAATTAGCAACTATTTGTTATTTACACTTTCCCACTATTCCTGCTTACACACTAATATGAAGTTGGACTTCCCTGGACAATGCGCACGCTCATTTCAAACAATCTGCTAGTGTTCGATTCGTGCTGGGCGAGTGATGACTTGCCACTGTTGTCATCATCTGAGTAAAGCTGGTATCCAAATTAATTATAGAAACGTAGTAAGCTTGCTGATTTCTATGTATAACAGAAATTCGAGGGACGTAGTGTAATTCAAAGAAATCGAAAAATGATAACTTATTTTTTAAATATCGACTCCAATATCTAGATTTTAGTATCGAAATATCGTTATATCGTCCTAAAATATCACTCATAAATATCGATATTTTCAAAAAATAATACAACAAATGTACATAAATAACACATGCCAAATAAAAACTAGTCATGGATTATCACCAAAATTTAAAACAAGTAAAGGTCTGCTGTAAGGATGTCCTATGTCACCAACCCTAATTAAAATTTATATAGATGTTAGTTTGAGAACATGGTCTCAAAAGTGTAATAGAATGGGTTTAGAAATAATAGATGGAAAATATCTACATCATTTACTATTTGCTGATGATCAAGTCATCATAGCACAAGATGGTGAGGATGCAAATTTCATATGTAATCAACTGTCAAAAGAATATAAAAAATGGGGCTTGAAGATTAACTACAAAAAAACAGAATATCTTACTAATTATCTAGATGAATTGTACATTGATGGAAAAAAATTAAAAAGGTAAATAATTTTTGCTATTTGGGTTCAATTTTAGAAATAGAAGGAAAATCGAATATGGAAATTAATAAAAGAATTACTAAAGGCAAGAAAGTAATCGGGATGCTAAATTCACTTCTATGGAGCAAGAGTGTTATGAATAGAACAAAAAGAATTATATCCAAATCATTATTTGAAAGTATAGTCATATAGGGATCATAAAGCTGGACAATCAACCAAAAACATATCAAGAAGCTGAAAGCATTAGAAATGGATTTCTGGAGGAGATCAGCAAGAATATCAAGAAAAGAAAAAGTAAGGAATACCGAAATAATAAGGCTAATGGAAGTGAAAGAAGAAATGTATGATGTTATAGAACGAAAAAGACTGGAATGGTATGGCCATGTAAGAAGGATGGAAGACACTAGGATACCAAAACATACAAGAATGGGAAGTTAAAGGAAGGAGGAAAAGTGGACGGCCCGTGTTTACCTGGCTCCAAAGAGTACAAATAGCAATGAGAAGACTTGGTGCAGAAGAGGAAGATATACACGATCGAAATATCTGGAGGAATATTTTGAGAAGATGAAGTCAAGATCAATGTTCCGAATTCTTTATTGTTGTGTTGGAGGAAAACCTCTGTAGTGAGGAAAATCTCTTAATAATAATAATAATAATAATAATATAGATATTTGGATATATTATCAACAGTCCTACCTCGTAAAGCAAAAAAAATCTTTTTTTAAATTAGGAAGTGATATTTTTACGTATATAATATTTATTCACACTATTACTGATACTTAATAAAAACATTGTAACGAACTTGTCATACAGTCATTTACTCGGAACTTTGTCATGTACAATATTAACCCACGAGCCAGATTTGACCCACGGGCTGTAGTTTGTAGACCCCGGTTCAATTAGATGCGAAACTTTTCTGCTTTTATTCATTTTTTCCTCCATTATCTTCATCAGGGTGTTCATGGCTTCGTTACAAATCCAGAAGTACGCAATATGTATATGTGTGTTTGTACGTGAGTTTCTTTAATAATTGTTCTTAGAAGCTCATTGTAATACAACCTGATGTAGCCTTGGTACGTAAAGTGTGGCGCAATTTTGTATTGTATCAACTAAAAGAATGTTAATGTAATGTGATCATGTATTCACTAACCAACTAACAACTGTAAGCTCGCACTGTATTCGTCAAATAATTACCAATGTAAATAGTGTTATGCAACTACTAACCGACTAACATCTGTAACGTTTATTGTTTTAATAATTTAGCACTACACAACTGTTACCAATTAATTAAGTGAAGTGGAATAATATGCTAATTCCTTACATAGCACTTTCTTACACAATAAATTGTTAACATGGTTTCGCCAGAAAACTTGCTTGGCCTGTCTCCTGGCGTATACAGAAGATTGTGGAGGCTATCCACACAGCTGATGGGCCAGATCCGTCACTCGGCGTTCGAAGTACACTTCGTGAACTACTGTATAATTATGCCAAACAAATTTACTTTTAGGTCATTCAAGTTTTTCAATAACAAATCGCGATTACTACTGCTGATATCAGATAAAAGCATCTGTAAAGATTGTCACACTATCTTTTTTTTTTCTATTGGCTTTACGCCTCGTCTACGTCGAGATCATTAAACGTGGAAAAGGATTGGGGATATGGAACGGGAAGGAATTCAGCCAAGGCCTTTTTCAATGAAGGACGCATTCTGGTATAACGGCCCTCAGACTCATAATTTTAATGAAATTATATTTTGGAAATAAACTGTGAAAATACATGAAACATTGATTTAATTTAATTTAATTCAATTTAATTTAATTTAATTTAATATCAATGGAGCACAGGCTACGGTGGCAATTTCCCTACACTCCCATCTTCCCCCTATCCTGCACCCACCTACACTTGCTCTCTACAAATTTTATCTTTAAATTCTTTCAACGTTTTCGGTAAAGTATTCAACATTCCTCATGGTAACTCATTCCAATCCTTGACACCATTGTCTAGAAAAGTATTCCCACACCCATGTGCCTGAAATCCAATCCCTGCTTGTGGTCATGGTCATCTTTTCCCTTCCTTGCACTACTTCTCATACCTACTCCAATATCCTTCCATGCCTCATCGCCAGTATACGCCCTGTACACTCCCATGACCCTCCTCATCCTCTTCCTGTCTTGCAATGAATCCCATTCCAGCTCCTTTATCATATCAGTCACTCATTCTATTCTGCGATGATTTCCAGAAACAAATCTAGCAGTCCTTTTTCGTACCCTCTCCAATTCCTGTATTTGATACGCAAAATGATGGCCCCATACTACACTATCAAATTCGAGCAGTGGTCTGACCAAAGTTTAGTAACCCAATTCCTTTAGTTCTCTTGTACAACCCCTCATCACTATCTACAACAAGTGCAGGATTTTGAAACCTTTTCCTACCACCTGTCCAATGTGTCCTGCCCAGTTAAACTCGTTATCAAATGTAATGCCAAGATATTTACATTTCAAGTCTTCAACAATCAATTCTTTACCCACCTTATATTCATAATTTACCTTTTGTTTTTTAGTTGTGAATCTAATAAGCGGACTCGTCCTTGCATTTATCTTCACCCCATTTTTACCAACCTAACTAGATATCCTGTCCAGATCACTCTGCAACTGTTTACAATTCTCTGTCATTTTGAATCTTTTATATAGCATTATGTCATCTAATTTCAGATAGTAAACAATTAAAACAATTATTCATTAGAATAATGAATAGCAATGGTCCCAATACGCTACCCTGCGGCACTCGCAATTTTACTTCCACTTCTTTTGATACTACTTTTCCTACCCTAACTTTCTGTTTTCTACCTTTTAAAAATTCTTCTACTCAGCAAATCACTTTCTCATCCTCTCCAATAGTTTTTACATATTTACTACCATTTTATGTCTCACTCTGTCAAATCTAGTGATACACTATCAATTTGGCCTCCCTTGTCCATTTCATCTGAAATATCTTGCATATATCCCACCAACTGAGATTCTCATGAATATCCTTGCCTGAAAAGTTTGTAATTCTAATTATTGATGTGAGCTACGATATTTGGAGGATAATTTCCGACAGTTTGGACGGATTTATGTGGATACTTTTGTGTGTAAATATCTTTAATTTTCATTTCTGTGCGTTTCATAATGCTTATGAACGGTTTTGTATTAATTCTGATTGTTTTTAATGTGATTTTAATTGTTTAGCTATTGTTAGAATTCGCGAAACATCGGGCGGAAGTCTTTGAATTATTCTGGAATTTTCTGTAACGCCTATATGAGGGATCGACAGAGAAGAGTTAGTTAGCTGAGTTTTAGTTTTGAAAACTTTAGATTTGAAGGTTATAATCGCTGGAGATTTTGTTTACATTTGTACGTAGTATCTTTGTATGAAGTACTATGTCTCTGATAAATTTTTATTTAAAAATCACACTTGAAAGCGATTCTTCTTGGACTAATTATTTCATTTAAATGAGATAGCTGTTACCGGCAATTGCCTGGATTGATTTAGGAAAACCCAAATCTGGATGCCCGGACGCGGATTCGAACCCACGTCTTCGCGAATGCGAGGCCAGAGCATTACCGCTCACCCAGTACGCTTGGTGTCCCACCATCAATGGTTTCATTTCACCGCAAATATTGGAAAAACTTTTGAGCCGTGATTAATTTACAAAACGCGTAAACGGCTGTTCTCCAGCGTTTCCCCCGACTCGCCCCCGCGCTGACGGTGAGAAATCGGTGTTTATTCTTTCCGTGTCCCGACAACATCAGCCGAAACACAAGCATCGCGGCCACTTGTTCCGGCAGTCATAAATTTCCATCAGAACTCATTCCATCATAATCAGGGCGCTGGGCCGTCGGAAGGAGAACGATATATCTCGAGAGAACTGCCCCCAGCCAATAACGGCAATGCGCTCCCAACATTCACGATTTATGAATGGCTCGTCCCCAAATTATCATATCGAGATCTCCGCGCAGATCCACTACCGGAAATTGGAGGTCGGAGCGATCTGTTAGAAACGTTGACAGCTAAATTTCTTTATTGGGACAGTCTACAGTGAGCGCACCCGTTCACTTCGTACTGGCTAAATCGCTATAAAGGACCACTGCACTAAGAAAATTAAAAACAGGCTTCTTGTTTTTCACCTAATCTACTATGACCGAAAGTGGTGGCTGAGTGGTTAACGGTTTGGCCTCGCATTTGGGAGGACGCCGGTTCGAATCCCCTTCCGGCATCCAGAGTTGTGTTTTCCATGGTTTCCCAAAATCACTACAGGCGAATGCCGGGATGCTTCCTTCAAAAGGCCATGACCGAATTCCTTCCAGTTCCTTGTCCCAATCACTTACCGCCTCTAATGACCTCGACGTCGACGAGGCGTAAAGTAAGTATCAATCATGTCGTGTGCCATCTCTTCGCAGACATTGCGTAATGGTTTGGAATTTAACTCAAGACTCTGGTACACAATATAGTGAATGAACTTCCAGTATCAAAGGAATTAAAAACAGTTAACTTTGAGTCAGGAGCCAGGAGCCAGGTACCAACACGTTGCTGCAACGACGGAGCTGAAGAATTACGTATGAGAAACTAGTTAATGATGATTATTGTATGTGCCAGAAGCTGATATGTATTGCTGCAACAACTGAATCTTTTAAAACCTTGTGCTGCCGATGAAAATAGAAAGATGTCTGGCGTATATAAGATTACAAACGAATAAGTATTTAGCCATTTTGTAATAACCGCAGATCTTCTGAATATGCTAAGGTGAAAGTGAGAACTAGCCGGATGGGTTTGTGGTTAACGCTAGTGACTGGTATTCGAAAGAAAGCTGGTTCGAATCCCCGTCCGGCAATCCAGATTTTGGTTTTCTATCGTTTCCCTAAATCAATCGAAACTGTTCCTTCAAATTGACATGGTCGAATCCCTTCCTGTTCCTGACACCGATTCTCTCCTGGCTCTAATGATATCGACATTAACGAGACGTAAAAAATGAATGTGAGAGATGTAGACTATACACATACTAAGATATGAAGGTCCGTTTAAAATAATGTTGAAAGGAATTGGGAAAACAGTAGCGTTCCACAGAAGCTGGACTACATCAGATGATAAAGGACATGACAGCTAGCTTGAACTAAATGCAATAGATGCGGAGAGGAAATGTATACCAACCCATGAGTTGGTCATCAACAAGAAGGTTTTACAGAAAGCGTTATCATTAAAACCCGGATAATATTAAATTGGTTTTTTGGTCATCAATGGCTGTTATAGGCAACGATATTACGTATATAAATATTACGAATTTATTGTTTTAAGTTTTAACCTAACTGATTTAAGGTAAAGGATATGAGACTTATAAACTAAAAACTTAGTCGACAACCCGAAAGTTCGTTGGATCCTCCCGACAGAGGCATACTAAGCCATTGTGTCAGATATTGGATGACCAGACTAGTTCCTTTTCTCTGGGACCTACAGTTTAACATGGAATACGAATGAGAGTTATACGGACTGAAATAAGTTATTTAAAAAATGCTGATTCAAATATACTAGATGTGTAACCTATTAGTTCCGATGAGAAGGTTTCTGCCAATCTTAAATTGAATAATCAAAAGAGTTTGTGGAATACAGCGAAGCTTCCAGGATGTAGTGGGCAGTGGGTTCTAATTTACCAAAAGCCCGACGTCAGTGGACTTTAATTAATTTCTTTGAATAAATTAGAAAATCTATTCAGATAAATTAGTAATTGTCGGGCATAGATTTTTATTAAATGTTGATGAAATAGCGTGCTTTATGAACTTTTTAAATGCATACAGGTAATTTTACCAAAAGCTTTTCAATATAGCTGACAGTAAAGATGGTGGGACATTTAGAAAGAAACGTTTTATTTTTGGCGTCAATATATTTCCGTTGCAATAAAATCATTATCTTGAGTCCTTTCTATTGTGCCCTTAAAGAACCTTGCAAGAATTAATCACCAATTGTTTTTCAAAATTGTGTCACTATCTGATTCTGCTTAAGAACTTGAAAACTGAAAAAGACCGCAGTTTTAATTTCGTAAAATAAATATGACACTATCAGAACTATAACTCTCTTCCTTCAATACTTTGCTGTGCAACAAGATATTCAGTTTCAATCCTGCAGTAACTTTTCACAACCGCCTCTTGATTTAAACCTGTTGTTAGGTATTATGTCGCCTGGAAACAACCTAAATTCTGACTGCAAACCACCAACTCAATCATACATTGGAAAAATAATCTGAAATGGCCACAGTACACTGCAGTATGGTTCTCTTGCTTGCACTTGTTCGTTCTCTGACAAAAGTTATAATACAACTGATCTGAACCAAAATATGAGTTTATTTTAAACCACCCGTAGCCAACTTCTTTCTGTTAGCAAGAATATATCTCATTGTATTTCTAATAGATGAAACTCGTTTAAGCTTTACGGTCATATTCGCAGCTGTCATAAAAGTTTCAAATTTAATAATACTCACCCATAACCCTCCAGAGTGGTTGGTCGTGTTGCATCTCCATCGGGGAATTACAATGGTACTAGGTTAAAATTCGGGAACCAGTGTAGCGGCCGTTGTTATTGCCGTTTCCCGTAATCACCTGGGCAGTGTTTATGAACCTGTGGTCCGAGGAGATGGTTCTAGTGGTCCGCAGGTAGAATATTATAAACTTCGCCGGTCTCGGTAGTGCGGGGCTAGCGTGCTGGCTTCGCGTTGGAGAGGTCGTCGGTTCGAGTCCGGCCCAGGTCATGGGTGGTTTTAATTAAGTGTTGTGTCCGTCCTGTGTTGACATTTCAATTGAGATTATCAGAAATATTGGAGTAGTCTAAAACACTTAAGCAAAATGAAACACAGATGATGCTGGCTGAATGGCTAAAAAACCGAATAACATTTAAAAATGTATATAAATTTAGATACCGGTTCCGTATTAGTTCTATATAAGGCTAAAAGTCCAACTTTTTAATGGCCACGAATATTTCAATGACGGGGCAAAGATCTGTCATTTCCTGGATGAGGATAGTACAGCATTGTTCCTACAATAGTCTATTCATTTCCTGTTGGCATCAAAAATAGCGCCGTTCTTTAAGAGTTAAATTAATGACCGTTTTCTGAGGTTCTTCTGCGAGGAACCGCAGTAAGTGGTACTGTTGGTAACACAAGAGTAATGAGGTAAACAGCAATAAAAGTTGTAAGCTCTAGTATCTAATATTTATTTTGCATATGTAAGTCGGTGGTGTAGTGTAGCATTCGGCCTATACTAAAATTATTGGTTACTAAATGTTAACAGTCTGGTAAAGATGTTATCATCTTTTAATAGTTTACTTCCAGTTTCAAAACTACGTTTCCGTCAGAGTTCAAACCATGCTTTTGGATTTATTTTCCTATAATGACAAAGTAAAATGTGTTTCAGATGTTAATAATATACAGGGTGGTCAGAAATTCACTGATAGATGGGTAATGACAGTGTTGGGGACTTTACACTAACGAAATAAATACAAAAAAAATCTAGTAAAAGTTGTTCCGTTTCGGAATTATCCACAGCTGAAGTTGGCCAATAAAAGCGCTGCGCGGGCGAATTCAAACAGCCCTCCACAGGCGGTGTTTCCAAGCGTACTCGAGGCATCGGGCCACCAAAGAAAGCGAAAAGAATAACTTTCTTCGGAAGCGGGGATTGAATCCGCAACCTTCAGTTTGAGAGCTAGGCGTCTTACCGACTACGCTGCCAAGGTACTACAATTTCTTTGTTTTTAGAAACCACTAGGGCGGACTGTTTGTTAGTAATCGGAATTAATCGGTAATCCGCGACATTTTTCGGGAAGTTGGTAGTGGTGCTAAAGGATTTTTTTTTATGGGAATTGGTTTTGAATTAGTGGATCTGCTTGCTTGATTAATCTTTAATTTTTGGACTAAAATCGTTTAGTTACTGGCACAAAAAAAGTCTGCAAACTTAACTTATTCGTTGCAAAGAAGCTTCTTTTATTCCATGTAATCATACTTCACTAGATTTAAATCACAACATTTTTATTGATTAACGTGAATATCCATACTACAATTTTGCAACAATAAAAAACCCATTACCACCGTTTGTAACGTAACTTTCTCTGTTGCAAAAAGCCTGTTCCTATTCAAACAAGTTGTAAACATTTTGGTAACGTCTATCAACTCGTTAACGTGCGGCAAGCCGCAAAAGGTAAACTAGCTATTACTCATTGAAAGCCCTTTTGTCACTGATACAAAACAAAATTACTGTACAGTAATTTCATTTTCAACTTGACGTTATCTGTCGCAACATTGAAACCCAACACGGATTTACTTACAATAAGCTTCAACCCGCGACAGTAACCGTAAAAGGAATAATCTCTGAAAAATCGTGTTTTAAGTAAAAATGTATCCCAATAAACAACAATAACAAAAAATACGGTCCCTTAAATTGTACAGCTACTGCGCAAAATGTCCTCCCTCTACTGCAATACCGGCACGACAACGCTGAGTTACTGAATTTGCGAGTCTTCCAAAATCGTAACTTTCTCTAATTTTATCAAAAGCTATAATTATCCTAGTCAAAAGTTCTTCTTCTGTTTCTCCTTCAGTCTAATAAATAATGGCCTTGAAAGTTCCCCAGACATAAAAATCCAATGGGTTGTAGTCTGGTGACCGACCAATCCACCTGTTAGGATACAATGCATCTAAGTGTTGACGTACCGGTACTGCAAAATGCGGCGGCGCGCCGTCATGTTGAAACCACATGTCATTACGAATTTCCAAACGGACGTCTTCTTAATACAACGGAAGAACGTTTTCGTGAAATTACAAATAAGAAGCGCCAATCGAACGTTGCGGAAGTAGAACAGGGCCTAGTATAAACTCGCCCAAAATAACACTAAATTTGTGTTGGTATGACTTGATAAAAATTGCATGCGGATTTTCGGCATCCCAGATGTGGCTGTTTCGGCTAATAAACCACTCCTCCCTGGTAAAGCACGCCTCATCCATCCACAGCACCTTCCTTTCAAAGTTTGGATAATCGTTGCGTTGCTGCAGGTACCACTGTGAAAACTGAACTCGAACTGGAAAATCGTCTTCCTCCAATTCTTGAACCTGTTGAAAGTGAAAGGGATGTAACCCTTCGTCGTGAAGGACGTCCAAACCAGTGGCATGTGAGGCCTGGTAATTAAAAAACAACAAAACTGACCCTATTGAAAGGTTGCATTTACACGGAGAATTTGAGTGATCACTTTGATTGGACGTACCTGCAATGCGTTGGCAATTACCCTAAAGCTTGTCCTCGGATTATCAGCAATCATTTCCAGGACATTGTCTTCAAATCCTACACTCCGCCGTCGAGCCTGTGGACAGCAACACTTCTCGTCTCCCTCAACCTTCTGTCAACCAACACAAAAGTGTTGGCCGATGGAATCACACGGTTAGGAAATCGAGCCGTGTAAATCCTAAATGCGCTCTTATTGGCCAACTTTAGCAGCGGATATTTCAGAAACGGTACGACTTTTACTAGACTTACCCTGCCCTTACCCGCCGAACAGTGAATTTCTGACCACCCTGTACATATGGTAAAAAAATTAATCCCACATAAGTCAGTAGCCAACTTCATTGTATTTGACAGTTTGCTGGTCCTCTGGTTGAAACTAGGTGAAAGCTGGGAAAGTACCCAATCTCAGACTCATAACTTCGCAGTCCACAAACAAATATACACTAATTAGTGTAGAACAGAAGTTCCACCGATGTCACCACATCCGCAGCATTATTAAAACAAACTCCCCTACGGAGGCGATAGACGTTGGAATAAAACTCCGTTACCAAGCTTTACTGAGATAGTTGTATGGGTTACCTGATACTGAAAGCCGTACGCTATAAGAAAAAACAAAATTACTCCTACGTAGGGATGGGCAAAATATATCGATGTATCGATATATCGATATTTTTTCTAAAGAATATCGATATTTATCGCCGATATTTTTATTTTCGATATATCGATACATCGATATTGTATTTAGTGTATCGATTTTAAGCACCAATTCGATATTTTTCCTACGAACGCAATTCAGTATCAAATTTAATCGTTACATGTATATAGGATAAATATACGTATATATCCAATCTTCTGAAAGTGTCATAAAAAGGGAATTCGTCGAAATATAACAGCTTCATTAGCGGTTGATAGGTTAAAAAAAGCTGTTAAATTTTAACAATTTTACGTTAACGTCATTTTTATGTTAGCATGTAAGCGGTTGTTTTATCTTTGTAGTTGAAATATTATCTTTGCAACTGTTTTTTTTTTTCATTTACGAATAACAATTAATGGGTTGATGAACCACAAGTTATTATGAATCACTGTTAATTAATTTAAATGTCTACAATCTAGTCTACAGTCAAAACTCCTTAATCGCAAGGAATACGTTCCGTAAATTAGCCGCAAATACGAAAATCTTGAATACAGAATGTTAGTTTATATAGGATTATAGGGAATACGTTCCAAGTATACAGAAAAATTTTGATGTAATGGAGTGATTATCGCACTTTGAACTTAACAGACCAATTCTGGATTGCTTTAAATCCTCTATCCTAAAGTTAATTGTAATGCTCTTTAAAATATGCATATAGCTTTCTCGTGAATTACAGCCCCACTAAAGAATACTTTCTTGTGATTGCTGTGTTCGATTGATGTAGTGAGAGCGGTTTTTAATTTTTTATTCACTGAGACACCAATGGTTTTTACTGATAGTAAGGTCCTCTTCGAACGCCTCTCCCATGTCAGGTTGTAGGCGATTACCATGGGTGATGTAAATCCCTCTAAGTCCTAGGAAGATTAACTGGGGTGGTTTCCCGTTTCACCGAACATGGTGGTGTAATGGTTAGCTTTCTGGCCTAGCATTCGGGAGAAGGGTGGGTCGAATCCCCGTCCGGGCATCCAGATTTGGGTTTTCCATGGTTTCCAAATTACTCAAGGCAAATGCTGGGATCTTTCCCTCAAAAGGCCATGGCCGAATTCCTTCCCATTCCTTGTCCCCCATCCTTTCCCGTCTCTAAAAACCTCAATGTTAAGAGACGTTAAACAATTTAAAAAAATCCCCGTTTACTTCCTCAGTGTGACAGTGCTCCTAAGTGTGTATGACAGTGACACTGTGTGGCTCGGTATAGAGTGTTGTGGATGAGAGATGAAAGAAGGGAGAGGGTGGAAGCCGGTGTCGGCGTGTTTAGGCCTACTTTTGCGAAACATTCTAAAGGGGGCACCAAGCTTAACATTCCCATCCAACGGATGAATCACCATCAACAACATCGTATGCCCTTGCACCAAACGCAATGCAGAGAGGTTTGGTGATTAGAAATTGCAACTTACTGGTCAAGCCCTGATGCTGAAAATCGTTGATGTAGTGTTAAGTGAAAATAATTCATTTGCAGCACTCTGCGATCACGCAAAAAGTATTATGACTTATTTTAAGCTATTTGTCAATGCTATGGATCTATTAAGGTCTGAACAAGAAGCATCTGGGGAAAAGGAAGGAGAGCACTAGATGGAACTCCTACTTTAATATGTTATAACGATTTGTCAGACTCTCTGCAATTGTAGCTAAAATCTTAGCTACAAAAAGTCAGTCAAATATAAACACACTTGATATGGTTGCAACTTAACAGCTTAATGTAATACGTGACCTCATTGTCCTGCTTAGTCCTTTCAAAGAAGCCACTGAAGAGGTTAGTGGTACAAATTATGTGCCTGCTAACTTAGCCATTCCTGTTACAAATCTGATGCGTCAAGTAACGGAACAAGCTACTCCTTCGACCACTTTAGGATTCATGGTAAAAGAGGCTTTACTCCAAAGAATTCAAGAGAAATTAAGGTCCTTTAGAAGGAAATACATTCCTTGCAGCAGCTACCATTTAGGACCCGCGTTTCCAACGTATAAACTTCACTTCTCCAATCGGTGTGTCAAATGCGATATCTACAATAAGTAATGATATTCGCTTGGAACTTAGACAACGAGGACAAAGTTCTCCAGAAGTAAGGTCTACAGCAGCAACACAATATATCGCAGGTAACGCATCAATTTGGTCCGCACATGAAAAGCTATTATCCCTTAGCACTACTGTTATGCAAGAGGTTCCAAGCTGTGGCTCATTTCCTAATGAGCTTAAGCAGTATCTGGACCAACCATTAATAGACAGAAAATCAGACCCAGTAAAGTTTTGGGTGGATTGCCAGTGCTCCAGCGCGCTGAAATACCTTATATGTCAAGCTTCTTCTGTGTCGTCCAAGAGAGTGGCTCCTGCAGTCAACTAAGCTGTACTGAACAACAGGAGTAGATTGACGGGGGAGCACATAAAACAGAGAGTCCTTTTGATGTCCATATCAGACGAATACTGGTTTGATTGATTGAAAAAAATAATAAACTAATAAAAGTTTGTATAATTTCTACCTGTGTCTTTAATTTTCAGAATTTTCTTAAATATTTTGATGTATTTTATGATTTTTTAAAGATGTTACTCCCTTTAGACAAAAATATCGATATTTTTTCCCCGATATATATCGATAGTGTTTGTAAATATCGTTTAGATATTTATCGATATATTTTTTTTAATGCCCATCCCTACTCCTACGTGCTTTCTATAACTCTAAGTTGTAGATGAAATTATTAGTAGTCGACTAATCCCATGTAACGTAGGTAGAACACATAAATATCCAAAAGAGTTTAACAATCAGACATCATAAAAATTAAATGAGCTAAAATTTTTGAAATTATTATATATTACTGAATGTAAAAATTTCGACTGCAAGAAGAAAAACTTTGTTTCGTTGCACACGATTCAGGGATAAAGAACTGGATGGAATTTCAAATAGCCTCAAACACTGTGCAGCCCAGGGTCTAGCCGTAAAGTGAGGTATATTTTATTTTGATATGGCATTAGCACCTGTCTGTAGGGTTGTCGGATTTGGGTGAAGTTTCTAATACTGTCAACCTGATGGATGTTTCATTATGATATGATGTCGAAGTGAAAAGAATATTTGTAAATTACCTACTGTCCGTCTCAGGGTAATTAAAACTCTCGTAATCGAAGTGTGTACCGGGGTACCCATCAGCAGCATCATACTATTATGTATTGACACCGAGGGCATTGTGGAGGACGGGGTCCAAAGTCCAGTGATCCTGACTAGGGTTTTCCATAGTCCTCCAATCGATTACGGGGATTATTATTTTCAAACACCATGGCCGAATTCCTTCCTGTTCTCTCGCTTTAGGTTATGTAGGCTGAAAAATTTCCACGAGAACCTACAGCAGTCCTCCTCCCAGGCTTAACCTAGGAGCATTTTTTTTTAATTTTTTTTTTTAACTGCTTAACGTCTCCTATAACAACTAGGTCTTTAGAGACCGGAAAGGATTGGGGGGGGGCAAGGAATTCGGCCATGGCCTTTTGAAGGAAGCATCCCGGCATTCACCTGGAGTGATTTGGGGAAACCATGGAAAACACAAATCTGGATGCCCGGACGGGGATTCGAACCGCCGTCCTCCCGAATGCGAGGCCAGAACGCTAGCCGTTACACCACCACGCTCGGTACCTGGGAGCAATTGGAACCTGAAAAAAAGTTATTTAAATGGATAATCATAATAATTTGTCGTTTAAATCATTGGATTTCTCACTATAATTTGCGACATTATCGATTATGCGTTTTCTATAAATTACATCAAATTGTTCGTTCGAGAAACTTTGAGAAAGGATCTGAAATCATCTCATATCCGTTAGCAAAATTAAAAAAAAAAAAAAAATCCAAGCTACGGCCAACGGTGGTCCGAAATAAAATTGATTTACTTGAATTTTTTGTGAAAATTGTACTGTGGGTAAGGTATTGTGTTTGACAAATACAACAATGATTTGTCACTGACCAGATGAAAACAGAGTTCTCATTTTTAAACTTGTTTTCTTTTGTATGTATGTTCGTTTGGGTCAATTAGGACCACGCAAAGCCTTTGTTTAGTTTGAATTTAGCTGTAGATGTGTACACATCATGTAACAACTAGGGTGGTTATCGCTGGAGGAGACCTACAGTTTAACACGGAATCCGAACCACGGAGCGTCCTGGCGAGCTCATATGATCAAACACAACTCTCAAAATTCTTGCGCCTACCACGATTCGAGCTCGGCACCGGAGCAGGAAACGTTTAGTAAGCAAGCGCCTTAAACACTAAGCTACCAGACCGGTCTTGTTGTTATCTTTTACTCATACATAAGACTGAAGTTTTTTTTTTTTTTTAAAAAAAATATCAATTTTAGGAATTGGTCAGCTTCGATTTTGGAAATATAAGTTATCTCAGCAAGAACTATAGGATTTCAAGAAAATAACCATCATCGAGATGAATACACAGGATTACTTTTCGTGGTACTTAGAGGACCAAAATCGAAGAGTAAAAGCAGAATGATGAAGTATACTTTTTTATATATGTTCGTCAGTTACCGTTCGGTTTAACCATTTTATTTCACGTTTCGTTTTGATATTGTAACATTTTCAGCATTTTTTTGAAGCTCAGCCATAATCTGTGGTCAGCTTAACTCAAGATCCCAAGGTAACTGAACATATCTTAAACCTCGCATATTATATTGCAATTCACGCCTTCTTATACAGAAACGTTATGAACTGCTTTCTCGGTATCCACTGCGTCTCTTTCAAACCCTCTTGTAATATCTTGCTATTCTACCCTCTACCATTCTCTTCAGATGATCAAACCACAGAAATCTTGATTTTTCCAATTTTATTAGATTATTAGAGGCGAGAAAGGACTGGAGACAAGGAACTAAAATAAATTCGGCCATGATATTTTGAATGAACCATTCCGAGTGAAATAATGGTAAACCGAAATTTAGATGGCCGGAAGGGGATTCGAACCTACGTGCTCCCGAATATGAGACCAGAGAGTTGCTGCTGACCCACCGTATTCGTTTTTTTTTTCCTGTGTTGTAGTGGTTACTAATTTACAATGTCTATTTCTCGCTTGTTCTGTTCTCTTGTTTCAACGTTTGCGTTTTATTTTTGTCCCTCTCCTTCAACAGAAATTAGTATTACGACGCTGTATGTTATTGTATTAATAAATCGTATATTCTTAGTCCACAACCGGAAGGTAGTTTGGATTCTCACGGAGGAGAAGCATTAAGACAGAGTGTCAAAGCTTGGACGGCCAGTTCCTTTTCTCTGGAACGTTCTGTTTATCGTGGAATCCGAACCACGGAGCGACCAGACATACCTCGTACGAACAAAGCACAGGGCGTAACAATTTCTGGTCACAGCTGTATTCGAACCCATGACCTTAAATATAATGGTGAATCCCCTTTTGCACTGAGCTACCAGACCGCTGCATTGTATCAATATCGAAACACAAATACTGACCTTACGAAATCTTAAGCTTGCCCGATCACGGATGAAGAATAAATTCTGGTGCTTGTTACTTAATCTGGATGTCCCATGACTAAAATACCACCAGTTGATCCGTGAGCACCGCTTAATACTGAAATGAATGAAAAGGTAGATGTTAGAATCGTGTTAGTCTGAAGTCTTAGAGCTGTTTATTACTTACACGGAGCGGAGGAGATAGACTGTGCCGTGGAGCGGCTTGTACCGCAAAGTTTGCCCTCTGCTAAGACTTGCAGAATAAAACGCGAATCCGTAGCGGGCGGCGGAATTGGCCATGTTCCCCTCCGCTAGAATTACCTCGCAGCCTGCACAAAGAAGGAGGAGTCTAACAAGCCTAGCGAAGAAAGGCAACCCACCACAGCAGGAGCGGTCCCGGGAGAGAGGCCGGCTGATTCTAATGAGAACAAATTAAACTATCATTAGTGGACCCGGACACAAAAGTAACGGACTCAATTCTGAAATATGGGAAACAAGCCCCGGCAGTCTTGATCCCTCAACAGATGCAGGGGGTCCCCCCACCACCACCCTCCCCAGAGGGAGTCGGCGTGTTCCGTTACCGTATCAAACTAATAACAAGGGAATCTTCAGGTCTAACTTAAGGGCTGAACACGCCCCTCGATATAACGCTCCACCTTGTTACGTCTCCAGGCTATGAGATTCACTACTGCTCCGTCTCCGCGCTTTCAGATTTCTGGGCGCTAATGACTCCCGCGTAGGCGATCACTATTAAAGTATTAATCAATATTATACTAGGAAAAATCTTAACATTAGCACTGTACTCGCTAGTTGGATCAATTTTAAAGATCTATAGCTTAAAAGGAGTTTTTTTTTTTTTTGATTAATAAAAACACTTGTTTCAACATTTGCTTTCTACCTGTAACAACTAGAAGCAACCTCGGTGTGCTGAGTTGTGTAGCACACTTGATTGGAGAAGTATAACGGGACCTGGCACGAGTCCAGGTCACCGTGTACCGGCCGTCCTAACTGCGGTTTTCCCAACAGTTAACGTTCTGGCCTCGCATTCGGCAAGACGTGGGTTCGAATTCCATTCCGGGCATCCAGATTTGGGTTGTCCATGGTTTCCCCAAATCATTCCAGGTGAATGCCGGTATGCTTCCTTCGAAAGGCATTGGCCAATTTCCTTCCTGTTCCTGGTCCCCATCCTTTCCCGCCTCTAATGACCTCGACATCGACGAGGTGTAAAGCCATAAAATAAGCGTTTTTTCAAGGCGAATGCCGGCATCATACCCAATCACAGCTTCATAAACTACACATTTCACAGACAAAAGACACACAAAACATAGTTACACGTTTCACAGACAGATGGCAACACTTCACTTCCCCATTTGTAGGTATTACGATTTGGCAGTAGGTATAAAATCCATGGCGCCAGCAAGGGCATGCGGCGTAATAACAAAGTTCCAAACTTGATCCATCGATGGGTAATCCGACCCCAAAACGTTGGTGAAGAAGAGGAACACTTGTAAAAATTAAAAGTGTAAGGCAGTATAATGTAATGATCTATTTTCTTCCAACAAGTGTGAAATCTACTTTGAAATAATGAACTTCCTCTATGCCAACATACCTATCGTACGCCCTGACGGTCTTCTCTTCTTCAGGGTATTACGAACTTAAAATTGCAGGAACGACTTGTTTTTACGACACGATTTGGACGACTTTTCATTGAGTCTGACGCTTCCCGGGGAGGAAAGTAATGTTGCCATAAATCTGAAAAATGTTTAACTAAGTCCTGTATGCGTTAAGTTTTTTTTTTTTTGAGTCTATGAGGCGGAATTTCGGAACCGTACCTGCATTTGCAGTAGTGATCTTGGAAATCACTTAAAAACAGCAGTCAGGTCGGCCGGTATGCGGGGACCAGGATTCCCCTCTGTACCACCCAGATGCACTGTGAGGCGCCTTAGCGTTCTCAGTCACACAATTGGTACGTATCCCGACAATCATCCTAAAAATATTATAAATGCGAAAGTTTGGATGCATGTCACTCAATCACGCCGTAATGATTCAACAAATTTCAATGCTATTAGGTACGGAGATAGAATAGAATCTGGGTTTGAGCGCAGGATTATTTTAATTCTGCCAAAATAAATACCTCCTGAACTATAAATCAAAGCTGTTCTTAATGTGGAAACTATTTCCATTACTTCAGTAAATTCGCAAGACGTCTTCAGTTGCGAACGTGGGAATAGTATTATACCTGAGGTATCGCGCAGTAACACCGTTATTAGTAGGCCTAATTTGTCATAATTTATAAGGAATCGAAGTTTTAAAAAAATTAAATATGTTTATTGTGCGCTAAAAGGATAGTATGTAAAAATGACAGTGGTAACATGGCCGAAAGGGTGCGGTGCCCCGGGTTAATCCGTTAATTCTAGTGTTTTTTTTTTTCCTTTTGCGTTTTTTTCTGCTACCAGTCACTGCTTGTATCATAAAAAGTTATTTTTACGAAACTATATATATATTCGAAGGCTGTGGAGGTTTTGACGAAGCTTGTTCTGGTGACTAAAGATTTTAAGATGGTAAATGAAACCCTACAATTCCCAGAAACGCATTGTACTCTGGCAGCGTCTTATATTTTCGGGATCTCCGCAGGAAACAAATCAGAAGTCAAAGAATTATGAGCCGCAGAAATGAATTTCCTGAAATCAGCCGTTGAAAAAACGAGAGTGGAAAAAAAAAAAATGTGTGCATAAGAAGAGGTTACAGGCAGAATCCAAGCCGTATGTCAGTAGCATTTTTATTTAGCTAATCCGTTTTCAGCCAAACAAGACGTTTAATTTTCTTAATGTATACATATTATAGTACAGTAATAGCAAACAAATTGGTAAAATAAAGTATTTTTTTTTATTAAAAAAAGCATGGTTTGGGGCACCGTTATTAAGCTACAGAGAATAAATCACATTGGTTGACCAGTCTGTCACAATACAGTGTACAAAACCGCCCTCCTTTAAATTTTAGAAATTAATTGAAAGTGTTTTAATGTAGTCGATGATATAGTTATCTCTGAACAACTAGCTGTAGTAGGTCAGAGATAGTTTGTTTTGGTTTTTCCAGCGAGTGTTGAAGTAGACACATGGCGTAACAAAAAAAATGTGTTTTAAGTTGTGCTCTTAGTGTTTAACGGGTATATACATAAAATCAGTATTGAGTGTTTAACCCGATTTAACTACCTAATGTGTTAGTTGTCGGAGACCAAATATATGAGTTTTGGTTTGTGAGTAAGTGTACGGGGTACTGCATACGACGGATTTCGGCGTGATTATTACGTATTTATAATTGCCCGTGGCTGCTAATGTGAAATCAATTTGGCAATATTCGTAACTCAAGGAGATTAGTGAACTCAAGGAGTGACTTTCCACGTAGTAAAGACTGTTTA
The DNA here is from genome assembly GCA_031002005.1 of Vandiemenella viatica. Taxonomy (NCBI): domain Eukaryota; kingdom Metazoa; phylum Arthropoda; class Insecta; order Orthoptera; family Morabidae; genus Vandiemenella; species Vandiemenella viatica. The sequence goes on along the minus strand of CM061919.1, from coordinate 234,505,652 downwards.
TTTAGCCGTTACGAGCATTAAGAACAGAGAGTGTATGACGAACAGTTTGAAGTTATATTACATTAAGTGCTTGCAAGTCACTTGCCACTCTAACGAATTGCAATCTTCGGATAAATGTGATTGTGAAGTGTATAATAGTGTTAACATTTTATTTTCCATTGGTGGTCGGAAATTAGTACACTTAAGGAACTAGCAGAATAAATGTGTTCATGTATTTATGAAAACGGAGTGTTTATTTTATTTTCTACGAAGTGCACGTAATATTCCCGAACCATCCAATGGTGGCGACCAAAGTACATTAAAACGAAGTCCGATTACACCTTTCCTTAGGTAAATAACAATTTTCATAGCGAAATATATTAAAAAAAAACTATCAAGTCAAACATCTTATAAACAGTATATAAGTAAATTTTCACAGTTGTTTGACAAGTCGTACGTTGCTTCTTCTGGAATTAGCAGCTCGAAATCTTCAATCAGACCGTGGTGGGTGAGCGGTTAACACTCTGGCCTCGCATTCTGGAAGACGCCGGTTCGAATCCCGATTTGGGCACCCAGATTTGGGTTTACCATGGTTTTCCCAAAACACTCCAGGCGAATGCCTGAATGCTTCCTTCAAAAGGCCATGGCCGAATCCTTCCCGTTCATTGTTCGCAGTCACATCCCGCCTCTAATGACCTTGACGTCGACGAGGCGTAAAGCTTAAAGTAAAAAAAAATCAAAACCTTCATGTTTTTGTTTCCAGTTGAACAGCTACAAACTTCGCTTACACAGAAATTTTTTTGAAACTGTGTTTGATGTTTGTTGTTTTCTTTCTCTCTCTCTACATCCTCCGCAAAACTGCCTGTAACTGCGGAGCTCCTTCCCAGAGTGTGGAGCATATCGTTAAGGAATGCCGTGTAAGGAAGTATAATGGAACTTTTCAAGACGTTTTCAATGTTATAACTTCTTGCATTGAATAGCTGCAAGAACTGGACATCAGTTTGTGAATGCGACCAATGTTCTTGTCGTTGTAAATATTGTATATTTTTATATGTATTACATTACTTGCTAGGCCATGCGAAATAAAAAATAATATAAAAAACCGTCCGCAAAGAATATAAAACTATTTGCTGTTTTGAACATAGTTCCGCGTTATGTCCAGATCCTGGAGGATCAATTCTTATTCAGGTTATTGGTTTCAGAGAGCATTTCGTACATTAATACTCGACGGAAAAGAGCTAAAGTCGTAAAAAATAATATTTATTGCCAGTGAATACTAATAAATTAATTTTAGTTAATTTTTAAATCGTATCAAGTCAGTAGCTTCGTCCTCCGTGGTTGAGTATAAATGCTTGTCGGAGAGCCCTCGTATGTTATGGAATATGAGGAATACATTTCTAAAATGATAATTGTTAGAGAGAAACGTGTGACAGCAACAGATCAGCCTTAAAGCGATACTTAAGTTATACAATCACTTAACCGATGCAAAGAGAGAAAGTATGGTTCTTCGTGAATCGTCAGACAACAAGCGCTCCGCGAAATGAGCCCCATTTCTCTGAATTATCGATTGGCTTCTGACATAAAGCACCCGAGGATGGATCCTATTTAATTTGGCGAAACGTCTGCGGACGTTTACGACGAGCGTCTGTTTACAGGCAGACGGCGTTGGCTTCTTTATAGTGACAACAGATAGGGGGCATTACGGCGTAATTGCACCCCGAGGCTGCACTGTGCGTTAAAATGCGGACGAGTGGAATCCGTCCGGCGTCGCACTGAACCACATTAGCGGCGTCGTAGAGTCGTCTGATAGGCTAACAGCCAGACAGCCGTCGTTAGCCGCGTACGGTATGACCACAGCTTTACGAGTACCTCGCGTTTACGGCCCCGCTGCCTGGCGTGTAGACATTGAGATTCCGCTGGGTGGCAGGTGTTCTCATATTCCCTGTGGTCAGTATGCGGCATACAAAGCAAGAAATATTCACATCGCTGCTACTGTTTGGGCCTGTTTTAATTTCAGCATTACAGTAACTCTAATAATTTTTATGGCTTACCGATGACGATGTCATCAGACCCGTAAGAGGGTCTAGGGGGAGGGGGGGGAGTAGGTAATTAAGTTGATGAAAATCGGACTCTGCCACAATGTGATGATGAATTTTTATGTGACTAAAAGAGAAAAATTTAAACTGAAGAATATTTTTTGTTTGTTATTTCTTGCTTATTTATCGATGTATAGAATCTCAAAACTGAGAGTTTGAAATGTAACCTCGATCAGATAAAATATTTCAAAAAATAAAAAAAAATTGAGGATGGGTTCTTGTGTAACTCGACATAAATAACCAAAGGCATAGAATGAAAGTTATCTATATACGTACCGTCACTTATTGTCGAGATATCGTATCTCAAAGCTGATGTGGTTAGGTTCAAATGCGTCCTGGACCTGAAAAGAATTTCGCCAAAGCCAAATTTGATCATGGATTCGTAAGTAATTGAATGAAACAAATCGAAAATAAGGAATACATTTATATATATATATATATATATATATATATATATATATATTTGCTTAGTTCCCGATATATCGGAACTCAAAAATGAGGTGGTTAAGTTGAAATGCTGCCTCGACCAGAAAGAAATATTTCACCAAAGTAAAATTTTGATGATGGATTCTTATGTAACTCGACAAGAAAACCCGAAGGCGAAGAATAAAAGTTTTCAACATCTCACTTACTGTTGAGATATCGCATCTCAAAAATGATGTGGCTAGGTTGAAATGTGGCTTGGATCAGAAGAAAACTTCAGTCAAATCCAAATTTGATTATGGTTTGTTATATAACTAGATGAGACTAATAGAAAAGTAAAGGATAAAAGTTTTTTATATGTCCCTTGGTTCTCGAGACATCGTATCTCAAAACTGGGGTGTAAGGTTGCAATGCGGCATGGACCACCAGAAAAATTTCGTCAAACCATATTAGATCATGGTTTCGTAAGTAATTGTAAGAAACAAATCGAAAGTGAAGAATAAACATTTTCATACCTTGCTTAGTTCTAGAGATATCGTAACTCAAAACTGGGGTGGTTATGTTAAAATGCGATCTGAACCATAAGACTCAGAAAGAACTGTATGTGTGGAACACGGCACTTTATAGTAGCGAAGCATGGATTTTAGGAATATCAGAAAGAAGGAAAAGCGAAACATTTTAAATTTTGTGCTATAGAAGGATGCTGTAAATTAAGTGCACAGATAAAGTACGAAATTAACGTGTTTTGGAAATGGTGCGTGAGGAAAGAAGTTTTCAGAGGAGTCTAAACGAAAGAAGTGAGTCACATTTTGAGACATGCAAAATAGCTTGATTTGTTAGTGGAGATAACAGTCGAAGGCAAGAACTGTAGGGAAAGATAAAGATTAGAATTTATGAAGCAGATAATTGAGGACGTTGATTGTAAGGGGTATACTGAGATAAAGAGGTTACGGTAAGAAAGGAAGGGAAGTGATGATTGCATCAAATCAGTCGAGAGACTAAAACAGAAAAAACTTGATAACTGATAACTTGATAACTGACTACTAGACAAATCGAAAGTGATGAATAAGATTTTTCGATATCTCGCTTAGTTCTCTAGATATAAATTCTGCAAACTGAGGTGGTTATATTGAAATGAGCCCTGGAACAGATTTTTTTTCCAACGCTACAACATCATAGACATAGGGCGTTTTTTTTTTTTTTTTTTTTTTTTTTTTTTTTTTTTTTTTTTTTTTTTCTTTCTCGTGGTTGTGCTTAGGTCTAGACCAGAATACAAACGTCATCAAAGGCAAAACGAGCTATGTCTATAATTATCCTTTGAATACCGTATCCGAGGGAAACGGAGCCCTTCTAGTCACAGGACTCAAGCCCCTAAACAATTTACGCATGTTATGTATTTCGATCGGCCAAAACCGAACATAGTTTTTAAATATTGTGAAATTATTTCGTTTTGAGTTTCACAGTCGTAAAGGGCTATTTTTATTTTTATACTTCAGTGTGATTCATAGTTGTTTAGAGCTATTGAGGTAAGGGAAAAAGATTTTTTTTTTTTTTTTTTTTTTTTTTTTTTTTTTTTTTTTTTTTTTTTTTTTTTTTTTTTTTTTCCCCCACTGGAAAAGTAAAGACATCAGCAGTATCAAATCTGTCCACTTTAGACCATTTTTGTTAACTGGTCCATTTCAGTAACGCTAGTAGGTCCCTAACATGAGAGTGGTTTGTTTGGTGGCTCAGTGGTTAAGGCGTCTGACTAGATATCCCAAAGTCCCCAGTTCGAATCACTGTCGCGGCGGGGAATTTGAAAGGCCTTTAACCCTACCTTCACCTCTGGCATAGCTTGGTCTTTAATATGAAGTATGCCAGAACGCTTCCATGGTTCGGATTCCACCTTAAACGGTAGTTTCCTTGTACCGGTTAGGTTAGGTATGGAGTAAAGGAACTGGCAGGCCTACCTCTGATACCAGGTTTAGTATACCTCCTTCGGAAGGGTCCAGCCAGCCTTCGGGCTTAGGACCACACACAAGACATATATTTAATACAACAAGTAATAAAAAAGGCGAGATGGAATAAACTTTGCAAAACGCGAATCAAAAATGGAAACAGATTTTTTTTTGCTGTAACTTTGCCAGGTGATACTATTATTTCGTTTAAAATGCTTTTAATACAGAATGCATTTCATCATAATCATTCTAATTACTGCTCCTGTAATAAATTTGTCTGTAATTGAAGTATTATACAGGAGGAGTGGGACTTGGAAAATCTATGAAGTGTAGTTTCCACCGAACAGATGTATAACTCAAACAATATTTTTCCACGAAGTGACACTCATCTGATGTACCAAACTTATATCTATCAATTTAATCACATAAATTGATTAATTGATTGGGCGAGTCTACGTTATTTGCTTTCTTTTATTTCCTGCTTTTTATTTTGTTTTCCGTTTTTTTGTTTCCGTTTTTTTTTTTTATACATTTCCCGATGCTAATGTTGCAGACCGCTCAAAATTTTCTTATCTCCTGGTCCTCTCCATGAAAAGTTACTAAATCTCGGAAACCCATCTCACAGGAGAGAATGGAAAACAAGCATTGGGAACGAAAGCGATAATTCAACAAGTCTTAAGTGTCCCGTAGTGGACTTGAATCAATATTAAAAAACACATTTTCAGTGTAGGGATAGATTTGACAAATGGATGAGTTTCGGCGAAGTAGCAGACTTCCCCCCGAGATGGACGGTTTTTCGTACGCACATGGCTATCTGTCATGTAAGTACAATAAATCAAATTCCAAGCGGATTAAAACATAAATAAAAACAAAAATACAGATCTGAGCGTGCTACTCAGCAGGTCACATTCAGCACAGTTTAGGAAGGTAATACTGAGTTCAGTTTCCGCCACTGCTGTCTTGAGGACCTCAGAGTGCTGTAAAGACGCCCTTATTTGCCATCCTCTCAGAGGATTTCTGACACTGGTTAATCAGACGCCATAAATTTGTCATTTATTTATTCTTTATTTATCGTTACAGCCCGAATGGGGCATCAGGTACCTGTTTGTACAGATAGATAGAGTGAATCTAAAAGAGGGCGTGGAAGGGGGGGGGGGGAGAGGAGCGGTGACCCCAACATAGTTGGAAGCAATTATTTTTATTAGAGCAGGAGCGTTTATCCTAATGGTGGACTGTTTGAGTGGCCATCTGTCTGTGAAAAGTGCAGATGTATTCCGTATGATAAGTGTTTTGTGTGTGTGTGTGTGTGTGTGCAATGTGTCGATCTGGGCACCTGAAACCAGTAAAACAATTACAAAACATTTTTGAACACGTATCACGCAAATTCCTGGTAATTTACAACAAAAAACAATATGTAATTTACATGTAAATTGGGCATTGCAAACTACACAGACGGGAAAAAAATCCCAACACCAAGAAAAAATTATTGTAGAGTAATGAAATTTGGACAATGCATTTGTCAAGTTAACATGTTTAATTGATTAAATTTTCAAGATCACAGGTTAATTTAAGCTCAAGAAAATGCATTTCAAATGTGAAATACTGTTAAATTAATAGCCGGTGTAACCTCCAGAATTTTGAATGCAAGCCTGCAAACGTGAATGCATTGTGTCATACAGGTTTCGAATGTCACTTTGTGGTATGGAGTTCCATGCTTGTTGTACTTGTGCTGTCAATACTGGGACGGTCAGTGCTGGCTGTGGATGATGCTGGAGTTGTCGTCCAATGATATCCCATACGTGTTCAATTGGAGACAGATCTGGTGATCTCGCAGGCCAAGGTAACATGTCGACACTCTGTAGAGCACGTTGCGAGACAACAGCGGTATGAGGGCGAGCGTTATCCTGTTGAAAAACTCCCCCTTGAATGCTGTTCATGAATGGCAGCACTACAGGTTGAATTACCAGACTGACGTACAAATTTGCAGTCAGTGTGTTTGGTATAACCACAAGAGTGCTCCTGCTGTCATAGGAAATTGCTCCCCAGACCATGACTCCAGGTGTAGGTCCAGTGTGTCTAGGCCGCAGACAGTTTGGTTGCAGGCGTTCCCCTGGCCTCCTTCTGACCAACACTCGGCCATCACTGGCACCAAGGCAGAACCTGCTTTCATCAGAAAACACAACAGATCTCCACTCCGTCCTCCAATGAGCTCTGGCTTGACACCACTGGAGTCGCAAACGGCGATGGCTTGTAGTCAGTGGAATGCACGCTACAGGGCGCCTGGCTCGGAGCTGTCCTTGAAGTAACCGATTTCTAACAGTTCGTTGTGTCACTGTGGTACCAACTGCAGCTCGAATTTCTGCCGCAGACGCAGTACGATGCGCCACAGCTGTACGCCGAATACGGCGGTCTTCCCTCTCAGTAGTGCCACGTGGCCTCCCGGAACCCGGTCTTCTTGAGGCAGTACCATCCCTTGACCACTGCACCCAACAATCATGCACAGTGGATACATTCCGGCCAAGTCTTTCTGCAATATCGCGAAAAGAAAATCCACCTTCTCGTAGCCCTATTACACGACCTCGTTCAAACTCGGTGAGCTGTTGATAATGGTTTCTTCGTCTTCTTAAAGGCATTCTTGGCTAACATCAACTCACTATGTCAAATCTCAGCGGTAAATAACGTTCACAAACTTTACAGCGCGTATTTAAAGCAAACCTGATTTGCAAGCTCTGAGTAGCGCTACTAGCGCCACACTTATGCGCGAAGCGCGAAATTTGAATCGATGTCATCTTTCAGATGTATAAACACGCCTACCAAATTTCGTTTATCTAACACAAGTCTTTCTTGGTGTTGGGATTTTTTTTTCCGTCTGTGTATTTACTTTAAAAATATTCACATTACATAAACCTCTTTGTACACAATATTTGAAAGAAGAAATGTTTCCCGAACTGAAACAAAAATATCCGAAAAGCACTTTCTGTACAAAACACACACAATTATTTATACCTCTGTGATATGTCGTGGCACTATCTAGCGACAATGTTATCACTCCCCACCGACGTCAACGTAGCCAAGCAGCTTGGCTATGAAATATCTCACTCTGTAGCAGCAATTGTTTATTTGACAAGTGAAATATCTAGTGGTAATGGCTGTTGTGAAAATCTCGATATGTGGTGATGCTATCTAGCGTTATGTGATCACTCCTTATTGACGTCAGAGAAGCCTAGTAACCTGGCTCTGAACTGTCGCGTATCCGTGACATTAATTGTTCATAATGTTGCCATTTCCGGCTTGAATTATAATAATAATTGATAAAATTGCGATGGAGCGCATGCTCCGGTGGCTGTACCCCTACACACCCGTCTTTCTCCTTTCCTCTTCCCACCTACTTTTGTTCTCTACTAATTTTTAATTTAGAAAACTTCTGATTATTCTACAATTACGGTGGTGCCGCAATTTGATGATGCACTCTTATGTAACTCGACGAGACAAATGCAAAGTTGAATTTGAAAATATTCGATGTCCTGATGATAATTTCTCGAGACATGCTGTCCGAAATTGAGGTGGTGGGATTGAAATGCGGCCTGGACCAGAAGAAAAACGTCACAAAATGCACAAGACACTACATCAATAACTAATTTTTAACCGACTTCAAAAAGGAGGAGGTTCTCAATTCGTCTGAATTGTATTTTTTTTATGTATGTTCAGCGATATCTTCGCCAATTTTGAACCGATTTAAATGAAATTTTTATAGTGGATAGAGTATACCTCCAAAGTGGTCCCATATGAATTTCATTGAGAAACCACCCCTTCTACCCCTTTACAACCTTTAACTTTTATACAAACCCACACTTTTTATCCGATTTGGATGCAACTTTGGCAATTTATAGTAAAAAATATACAGAAAAATAATTGTTTAAAAAACATAAAAACCGCCTTCAAAAAAGGGCACTAAAATTTTAAAATAACTTTATACCTTGCTTAGAAGAAAATAAATCTAAAAGGACAATATTTTACATTACTGTTATTGAAATTTTTACATTAATTAGTTATTTTTGGAGTCGGTGCCATCTGTCAAATAGTGCAGATCGAATTACTGAACTATATTTGGTTTTCGAGGTGAACCGAGAGTACGAACAAAAATTCCAAATATTTTACAGCATGTCGTGAGGAAGATAGTTTTATTCCGCGAGACAGCTTAGGGAAACAATTTAACGGTATGTTATCTGTGGCTCGGCCTCGTTGGTCATCCAGACATATCTCTGGCGCTATAGTGTCATCATGCAGTAAATACTTTATAGTTAGTATAATATCGGTGTATCATCTAAATGTTTCAGTTTTGTTGAAAAATATTTCTAGAATTAATTGTAGGTAAGTAGTAACATGATTTTTATGTATTATTGTTATTTATTATTGTTTTATTTTTTTGTTTTTCTTGTGTTGGCTGGCACCGACTCCAAAAATAACTAATTAATGTAAAAATTTCAATAACAGTAATGTAAAATATTGTCCTTTTAGATTTATTTTCTTCTAAGCAAGGTATAAAGTTATTTTAAAATTTTTAGTGCCTTTTTTGAAGGCGGTTTTTATGTTTTTTAAACAATTATTTTATTGAGAGCCAATATCTCGAGAACTAAGGCAAAAATTTTGTCCTTCACTTTTGATTTCCCTCGTCATGTTACATAAGAGTTAATATTTAAGTGTAGCGGCACTGTTATGCTAGTGGTGCCAAAATTATTTTCTTGATTATTGATGTTACCAAATCGCAGAACTTAATCTTTAAAATAATACCTATTTCGATGTTATCGATTTCGGTTATGTATGAAGGAGATTATATGAGGATAGGAAGAAATGGAGGACTCCGTTAAAATAATCAAGACATGGCAGGTGTTTCAATGCAGTTACCATTCCTGCTGCACTTCAAGGTTTATATATCTTTAGGAGGTTAATGTCAAGGAAAGTGATGCACAATTCGAAAGTTTACTCCAGTATTGTCCGACTTGTGGTTCTACTTGTTGTACGGTGACTCTGGTCGGATTGTAACGCTGTTGACGGGTCCTCGTTAACAGTGTTGAAGCTCCGCTGTCCGCGACAGCCCGATACCTGCTGCTCAACGCTCAAGTTACTGCCTGGTAGGCAGCAGCAGACCAACTTAGTTATCCAACTCTGGCAACTAAGTAGCTAGCTCCAGCACACGGTAATCCCCTTTGAAGACCGGAGAATGCTCGAGACGAGCCGGTTGGCCCGTGTTATTGTTTTCCAAGTCGGACACACAATCTGAGCGCCGACCCTCAATCTCCTTCCAGAAATCCACACACACACACACACCGCCGCCTCCGAAACAACAAGGCACTGTTGCAACTCCGTTAACTAGATTAGCCCTCGGGCGCTGCCCGTCCGGCAAAAGGAAGGAAGGAAGGACGCGTGCGCAGGCTTAGAGGCGGCTAAATGGCCGCCGAGGAAACTTGGGCTGGGGTAAGGCGATAGCGCGGCGACGGCACAAAAAGACCGACCGCAAGGCTCGCAACTTGGCCCAGTCCTCCGCTGGTAATGCAATGAGCGCCGGCGCCTCTTAGGCGGCTTCGTGGCCGGCGGTAAGAAAGACCAGCCTCGCCCCGGACTTGGTAATCTGCTCTGTGATACCATTACGCTAGGCTCCACAATCTGGACAGGAGGGTGCGAAAACGTCGACCAGTCTCCGCACAGTGGAAACAAAGACAGACTTGAGCTGTTAGGAGCGTTTCACAGACATGTGAAAGTATCTTTACGCTGTCTGTTAGTTCCCATGTGTATCAGGTATTCAGATAGAAGGCCGCCTTCTCCTTTTCACAACCAGAAGATCGGTGGGTCTGTAATTTACCGCTGCCATGAGCTGTTCTCCTAACCACTATGAAATTCCTTCTTTCCTTGATTTCAATAAACTCTCTCTCCTTGAAGGTCCTTCCATACTTCATTCCAGCAAGACAGCAGATTAGATAGAGAGGAACAATAAATATCCAACCATATCGCTTCTACTTACCATAACAGTGCTTAGAAGCATCCTTCTTCCATTAATTCTTATAAATATATTTTTAGTTAGCGCTTTACGCCTGGTCGACATCGAAGCTGTTAGAGGTGGAAAGGGACTGTAGTCTAGGAACTGGAAGGAATTCTTCCATGGCCTTTTGAAGGAATTATCTCAGATTTTGCCTGGAGCGATTTTTGGAAATTGTTTAAAAATAATCTGGATGACCAGACGGTGATTTGAACCCACGTCCTCGCAAATGCCAGGGCCCAGTTATTGCTCACCTGCTGTCAGTATCTCGTTTCCACAGTAATTTTCAAAGACCGAGCGTGGTGGGTGAACAGTAACGCTCTGGCCTCGCAATCAGGAGGACGTGGGTTATAATCCCTCTCTGACAATACAGATTTGGGAAATCCCGAAATCACTTAAGTCGAATGCCAGGATGGTTCCTTCAAAAAGGCATTCCACGTCTCCAGTCAATTCCCACCTTTTATGACCTTGACATCGACGTAAACCATAAGCAAAAAAAAAAAAAAAATATTCAAAGGCGTCCCTCTATCTATTCTCATCAGTATCTCCTTTTCACGATAGTTTTTTAAGTTTCCTTCTTCCATTTATTCTTATCGTTATCTAATTTTCACAGTAATTTAATGGAAAAGTCCTTCTTCCATCTATTTCTAACAGCATCTCGTATTCACAATAATTTTTAAAGCGTCCTTCTTCCATTCATTCTTGTGTCTCCTTTTCACGATAGTATCTAGAAGCGTCCTTCTTCCATCTGTTCTTATCAGTATGTTTTTTTCTAGAATAGTTTTTAAAACCTTCATTTTTCCATCTATTTTTATCGATATCTCCTTTCCAACAACAATATTTACTAGCGCCCTTCTTCAGTCTATTCTCATCAGTATCTCAGTTTCACAATAGTTTCTAGAAGCTCTTCAATCTATTCTTATCAGTATTTGCATTTGACAATAGTTTTTTAAAAACGTCCTTCTTCCATTTATTCCTATCAGTATCTAGTAATTTTTAGAAGCGTCCTTTTCCAACCATTCTTAGCAGAATGTCTTTTCCATAATAATTTTGAAACGCGTCCTTCGTCTATCTATTTCTATTGATATCTCTTTTACAAATAGCTCTTTTATAAATCTTTCTTCGAATTATTATTGTCAGTATCTTGTTTGCACAGTAGTTTTTAGAAGCAGCCCTCTCCCATCTGTTCTTATCAGTACTTCATTTTCACAAAGTTTTTTTAGAAACTTTGTTCTTCCATATATTCTTATCAGTATGTCTTTTCCAAAATGGTTTTCAAATGTCTCCTTCTTCCATCTGTTCTTATCGGCATCTCCTTTCCAAAGATAGTTTTTGTAAGTACACTTCTTTAACCTTTCTTATAAGTATCTCGTTTCCACAATAGTGTCTAGAAGCAACCTTCTCCCATCTGTTCCTATCAGTATATCATTTCTACAAAGATTTTAGAAGCTTCCTTGTTGCATCTATTCTTGTCAGTATTTCCTTTCCACCACAGTTTGTAGAAGCGTCCTTTTTCAATCTATTCATGTTATTACCCCTTTTACACAATAGTTTTTAAATGATTCCTTCTTCCATTTATTCCTGACGTTTGACACCCTCTCTGTGCGTGGTATTTTTATAACTCCCCTCCAACACCGACATATCAACAGAACGTAACAAGAAAAGGCTCCATAAGGATATCCCTATGTCACTCCTTTTTGAAGAATAGTGAGAGTTATAGATGATCTTAGAATAGCAAACTGTAGTCGCTGTTTCAATAAAACGTCCTAAACCGAACAAAGGAATACAAAAAATACTTAAATTATATACCGATTTTGTGTATAAGTTTGTCGAATTCTTGGAAAAAATGTAGTTTGATTGTATGAATAGTCAAATTACTTGGAAAGTGAGAAAGTTAAATGGGTTTGAATGGTAAGAAACTGCAGTTAAAGTTGTTAGCACTAAAGAGAATGAGACACAATAATGACCCACTAGAGTTAAGCTACTGAATGTGAGAGAGAAGATGCGCTGTCTTGATGTATCTCTGAAAAGACTGGAAATCAGAATTGCTCATTAAATTCTTGTGTTACTTGTTAGGGTGACATACGACTCTACATAAGGACCCAGGATTGAAACAAGGAGAGATTTTATTCTTGGAGCACCAGTGTTACATTGATCGTGGCGCGGTGTTAGTTAATTTGTTGTTCGACATTTATTTATATATTATTTGTGGACACATTGTCGTTTGAGATTCAATCGTTCTGGTCTCGCAATCGTCCGGGCATCCAGATTTGGGTTTTCCATGGTTTCCCCAAATCACTCCAGGCGAACGCCAGGATGCTTCCTTCAAAAGTTCATGGCCGAATTCCTTCCCGTTCCTTGTCCCCTGTCCCATCCCGCCTCTAATGACCTTAACTGTCGAAGCCATAAGTAAAAAAAAAAAGGAGATTCAATGTTAGTCGGTGATTCGTCTTCTGCTTTTGGTCTACTTTGGAAAATGGTAATGGTGATTTACTGCTTCACCTTTTCTTCTCCTCCCAGATTTTTTTAATTCTCTCACTGATGTTCCTCCTTTCTTCAGACTATGTATTATTGGCCTTTGCAAATTGTTCCTGAACCCCTTGAATTTAAGTTTGAAAAACTTTTTGATTCTCTTATCCGGATGGATCCCAACTATTTACATATCTTTCCTTGGATGTAATTGAATAGTCTTCTTATCAACTTACTCTCACTCATTCTCAAAAGGTGTCCATAAAATTTAAGCCTTTTCTGTGCACCTAGCTGTAAGTTTCTTTGCATTCCTCTATAGACCTTTATTGTTCCTCTTCCAGCAGATACCGTCTTTATCCTATACTAGTTCCAGGATTTTGTTTGCCAGCGAGTCCCATCTCTCATCAGTTAGTTTGGTTCACGAATTTGTAAGTTTTGTATTGTGATTTCATTGTTCTATTCGTTGATTTTTCTTCAGCCTGACTCGTTAATAGGATAATGTTCATCATATATTTCAGTCTTGAAGATTTTACAGTAAGTCTGATACTTAAGTCGAACTTAACGGAATTACGAAAAGTATTGGTCAGATAAATATTTAATTCAGGTTTTGAGCCGTTATTGCTGCTGGTGCGTCGCACTATTTTCTCTGCTCCCTTCCTTTCGAAGAATTGTACGTGATAGTATGTTCGTACGCAGACTCATGTATCATTTTTATTTGACTTTCTTCCTTCTATATACATACCAGAAATTTACCGTTATTCGAATTGCTGCTTGCTGGCTTAAAATATCTCGTTCAGTCCGACACCTTAACGTTTGAAAAATATTTTTGAAATTTTCATTCATTTATTTACTTTCTGGAATAATTCGTTCAGTTTCCTTAGATCATTAAGCATGCAATTTAATTCTGAAATTTATATTTAAAAAAAATATACAATCAATACTTATCTTCGGTTATTTTGATGATACTTTGTTTCCTATTATCACACAATGTTTTTTACGAACCACACATTCATTTGGCTGTATTATTAACACTTACACACTACTTGTAAAAATACAACTTCAGTGTGAGTTTATTCTTCGAAACTGCCTCTTTCATTTAATCCATTGTCCCTTCATGTTTTCGTCAAAACCATTTGCCTTTTAGTCTTTTTTTTCCTTTTTTTTTTTTTTTTTTTTTTTTTAAATTCTCCGTACTGTCTATCCTCAAACTAGAATTATCAAAGTTAAAACATAAATACTCTATGACCTCACTACGTTTCAAATATATTTACAACACAAATTTGTTGTAAGGACTATGTACCTTACAAGGTGAACATTCAGAAGTATCGTGAGAATAGGAAATAAATTGAGAGAAAAATTGTGTAATTAGTGTGGCAATATTCGGCGGGGGTCAGAACCTTCTGATTAGTCTGATAAAAGGCTAGTGTAACTAATTGGACTACACTTCAAATATAAGCGTGTCACAGTACGCACCTGAGTGTAAGTATCAGGGAGAAGCAGGGTGCGCAAGAAGCCCTCCGAGGAGACACAGACACGTCGG
>CM061919.1:234360065-234490174 GCA_031002005.1 Vandiemenella viatica | reverse complement strand
TTCTTTCGCTGAAGCTATCGCACTTTCCTCTGTGGCTGCCGATTTCCACGGCTTCAGAAAGGGTTATGGTTTCTCCCCTAGCTCGCACAATAGTTTTTTATCCGGTCATCATACAACCCTTGAATAAATACAAGCCCCTCCTAGCTTTAAAACTAGAGCTATGCTTCCCATCAGCTCCTCTTCCGTCATTACATTTTTTATTGCTTCTTCTGAACTGATGTGGAGAGCATCTATACGCGAACCCATTGCGCAATACTCTCCCACGACTCTTGCCTACTAGCAAACATTTACATGCATAAAAATCAAGAGTCCTCTTACTTGCCATAATTTTCTAACACGATTGCACGAACTGCCGGCCAGGTGGTAGTCAGATCTCGGACCAGAAGTTTACTCCTAGGTGCCCCTACTATTTTAGCCTTCACAAAACTTTAATAAAATTTCTTTTTGTTCCGGTACAATTAATTCGAATGCCTGAATCTACATTATCCAACCACTCATTTAATCTCGTCTTTTCTCCGTCAAAAGAATCTGGGATCAATTTTATCACTTCATTCAAACTAATGTACTGCCTGTGGGTTGACGACTGCGCGCCCTGACTACCTGACACTGCTTCGTTAGGCATGCTTACAATTTTGTTTTCTCACCTGCTGAATCAACTACTGTGTAGCGATGAGATGTGGCGTTGCTCCCGACGTGACGTCGTTGTCGTGTTGACCCGCGTTGTCCGCTTGACTGCGAAGTTTTGCTGTGCTGGTATCGATCGGCTGCCGGCTGCTGGCGACAGCTGCTACCTGTTGCTCCCGACCGATGTTGATCTGCTGCTGGCGACGGCGCCCCAGCTGTGTTTCGGCAGCGTTGCTATCAATCAGCGTCCCGCGTGATGTCGCGTACCGCTCCCCGTAGACGACCAATGGATCCTCTTCTTTTCTTCCAATGTCGCCTCGTTGCGCAATCTTGCTAGTCGGCTTCGTGCTCAAAGCCGTCAGTCTTTTCCCGACTTCGGGCTGAGATTTCTCGAAAACCCTACTCCTATTCCTCAAATTGCGGCCTGTAATCGCTGCAACGTACTGACCTTTGGGCCAAGGTTGGCTAAAACTCTGTCAGTCGTCTCACTGGTTTTGTGGCTTTTCCGGCCAAACACTCGTAGCTTTCCTAGGCTACCCCACATCTGACACCAAGAAAATAATGTCTCTGTTGTGTCCTGTTGTGCAACAGAGAGCTGAAAGACTTAAACACTGAAACAAGTGGGTATCGGTTTTGACAATTCGGGAACTCGGATAGGAAGAGTTCAGGAGAAATAAATTTAAGAACACAAGAGGTTATGAGGAACACACTTGTGACTCACGAAGCCGACAAACTCTCACTGAGAATACTCAGAAATTACGAGAGGTACCTATTCCCAGGAGTACTGAACCAACTAGCAGAAGTTCTCTCTGCCAAAGGTCCATAAAACTTGATGAGCCTAACAGTAACAACGGCGACTACAGTAGCTAAATACACGTTGTCATCTCCGCTGCGCTGTTTGCTGGCTCACTCGCCGACTCTCGAAGACCTCTGGAGAAGTAGTCCCCCTTCCGCTGTGGCGGGCTCTTTTTTATAGCTGCCCGTGACGCGCTCCGCTGCCCCGCGCGTCCTTCTAGAAGCTTACACCCGTATCTCGTTACCCACGCGCCACGCAGTTCCCCTGTCTGATGCAACCTTAGCCTCACACGCGTTCACTGTTGGCTTCCCTTTACTACCTATTGCACCATCTTAACACTTGGGCATTAGGCATTACTTTTAACACTTCGTAACACAGTGGAAGCACCGGTGGGACAAATGTATTAGTTGTAATTTTGAAAGAGATAAGGTTGTTTTATAAAAAAAAAAAATTGAAAATATGTAGCTTTTAAAAATAATTCAGTTTTTTTGGGTATACCCTCATACAGGGTGTCCAGAAAAGGACTCCCTGATTTCAAAATTAAATATCTCGAAAACAAAGATCGATAGAGGAATGCAGTAAACGGTATGTTTATTGTGACAGCTGCAAGAAGTGTATACAGCAGTGTGAAATAATAGTTACAAAAGTTACTAACAGATGTACGCTGTACAGCTCATATCAGCATACATAAGTGAAATAATCGTATGAAAACAATCTTTGCAAACAATCACATCACAATGTTTTCAAAATGTTCACCATTGGCACTACAGAGGTGGCGCAAACGAAGAATGAAATTCGCCATCACATTTCGTAGTGTCTCGACCGAAATGGATTCACATGCCGCAGAGATCGCCGATTCCAGCTCGTCCAGCGTGGCGGGATGCTTCGGGTAGACCATGTCTTTCACTGTGCCCCACAAAAAAAAGTCATAGGGAGTCACATCCGGCGAATATGGAGGCCAATCCATGCTTGCACCAGTAAATTCTGGATATCCCAAAGCAATGACTCGATTCCCGAAGTATTCCTCAAACTGCTGTATACACTTCTTACAGCTGTCACGATAAACATACCGTTTACTGCATTCCTCTATCGATCTTTGTTTTCGAGATATTTAATTTTGAAATCAGGGAGTCCTTTTCTGGACACCCTGTATAACACCTCTGATACGTATTTTAGGAAGCTGTATGTGGCTATGTCAGTCACGTCCTTTCTGCAGCCACTTCAGACGTGAAGCACACTCCAACATCCACCGCGGCACCCGAAGTTTTCTTTTCCGTCCGCGCTGGTCTTTCGCAGTGCGGCTAACGAGAGCGCGTATTCGGTTCCTAATTGAGCGCGTGTGTGCCACAACAAGTGGCGTGCGACTCGGCTGTTCATTACAGTTAACGAGAGACGCACAGTGTCAACACGGCCGTCTTACCAATTACGCGCGGTATCAGTATGCGGCGCCACGACCGTCACTCGTTATGCCGGCGCACGGGCCGGCTCTCGCAGACTCCTCACCTGCCGCTACTCGCCGTGTGTGTCGGGGTCAAGGTGTCCGCGCCATACGAGTCCCTAATGAATACCACGTTCCGTGCGAGGTGGACCTATCAGAAACGACGATACTCGTGTTGCAAGGGTACTCGACAGCAAAGAAGACGTTGCTGTTAATACGTCTTGTAGGGTAACTATTTATTTGAATACTAATTTTATTCTCTGAGTAGGAAAGAAATAATACTTCTATAGGCACCGAGAATGATGATCTCTGGATTATAGGTTGGCGTTGTCAAGGAAGTTTTGTTTGTGTTGATTCTGACCTTGGAGACGAATGGATCGTAATGTTGTAACTGACACAATAAATCAAGATTAATATGTAAAGGAATGTGTAAAGAAAAGATTCCAGCTGTTATTGTCTTATATGTTCATTAAACTACTAAATTATTAATGATTTGTTATTAATTTTAAAGTAAGATTAATATATATACAGGGTGTTACAAAAAGGTACGGCCAAACTTTCAGGAAACATTCCTAACACTACAAGACAAAGAAAATATGTTATGTGGACATGTAGTCCGGAAACGCTTACTTTCCATGTTAGAGCTCATTTTAGATTCGTTCCCATGGCCCCAACGCTCTCCTGACCTCAACCCTCTTGACTTCCATTTATGGGGAGCATTTGAAAGCCCTTGTCTACGCAACCGCGGTACCAAATGTAGAGACTCTTCGTGCTCGTATTGTGGACGGCTGTGATACAATACGCCATTCTCCAGGGCTGCATCAGCGCATCAGGGATTCCATGCGATGGAGGGTGGATGCATGTATCCTCGCTAACGGAGGACATTTTGAACATTTCCTGTAACAAAGTGTTTGAAGTCACGCTGGTACGTTCTGTTGCTGTGTGTTTCCATTCCATGTTTAATGTGATTTGAAGAGAAGTAATAAAATGAGCTCTAACATGGAAAGTAAGCGTTTCCGGACAAATGTCCACATAACATATTTTCTTTGTTTGTGTGTGAGGAATGTTTCCTGAAAGTTTGGCCTTACCTTTTTGTAACACCCTGTATATAAAAATTGCTAGTGGATGAAAATAAAAGGGAAGTATTAGTTAATAGCATCATATTTTAATTCTTTTTGTTGATTAAATACTAAATGAATTAACCAAAAATGTTGTAGAATGTAAAGCAAATCTCATATTAAGAAGTGATATAAATAAATGGGTTCAAGGTGGCGGGATGCACTAGTGTAACATCGTACACTGCAAGACACAGTAAACCCATAAGTCTCTCTCCTTATTTTCATGAAAGTCGCCACCCAGCTCTCACCTGCTTAATTCAAGTTAGCCCGTACAACGACGAAGGAAGCTTTTCATTAGGTCTAATCTTTTTCTTAGATTTAACACACAAGTATCCTCTCTTTACGAGTTCAAAACATTGCGTCTCTTTGTCATGAGGGTAAGCTACCGACCGCCTAGTTAACGTGAATTCACACCGTTGTGTTATTTTCTCCCGCTGTCCTGAATGCTATCTCAGCCACTAAAGGGGCTTCAGTTAATATATGTTGATAAACATAATATTCTTGCCCGGATGAGAAAACGAAAAATACAAGCGTCCCAGTACACTATATCAATTGATCATAATGTAGGGTTTAGTTCAAATTTCAGTAGTGAAAATCAACCCGATTTTATTTATTACCTCTATGTTAATACAAAACTGCGAGAGGAATTCGATGATACTACACTCTGTGACTAAGGCAAGCGTGTATAGGGCGGCAGTTGTTAGCACGCTAACTGCAAGAGTGCCAAGAAAATCAATCTGACTTGAGAAGAGCTGGGTTAACGATTAACGTTCTGGCCTCGCATTCAGGGAGGACGAGGGTTCGAATCCCGTCCGGGCTACCAGATTTGGGTTTTCCATGGTTTCCCCAAATAACTCCAGGCGAATGCCGGGATGCTTCCTTCAAAAATCCTATGGCAGAATTCCTTCCCGTTCCTTGCCCCAATCGCATCCCGCCTCTAATGACCTCGCTGTCGACGAGACGAAAAGCCCAAGCAACAAAAAGAACATTTTTATGAAGGGACAATGATGTGCCACAGAGAAGTAAGAAAGTAATTTATTGTACATACAATGATCCTATTGTCACGTGTGACACCGAAACCTGGACACTGAAGAAACGGGATGTCAGTAAGTGAAGTGTGTGAAACTTCTAACAAGCAGCATAGGGGTTACAACAATCGAATAGATAAGGACCGAACCAATCCCCGACAGAATAAAACAGAAGCACACATTTTGAACACATGCTTCTGATTAGTTTGAGGCATTTCATTGTTAACTGTCTTAGTGTGGTTTATGCTTGTATTTTTAATTTAATTTAATTGCAATGGAGCACACGCTCCGGTGGCAATTTCCCTACACACCCAACTTCCCCCTATCCTACACTCACCTACATTTGCCCTCCTACAAATTTTAACTTTAAATTCTTTTAACGTTTTCGGTAGGTTATTCATCATTCCCCTTGGTAACTCATTCCAATCCCTGACACCCTTACCTAAAAAAGAAAATCTTCCCACACCCTTGTGCCTGAAATCGAGTGCCAGCTTATGGTCATCTTCTTATTTAGTTCTGAGTATTGTGTATAATGTTGGTTCTATCAGGTTTTTGTATTCTTTTATTATGTTCTTTTCTCCGGGCAATAATTTCTGAATGTGGCAGTTTTATTGAAATTTTAGAACTTACGGCGTGTTATTGTTTATGGTTAATATTTTCATTCCTATCTCTATATTTGTTGGCTGGTGATTCTGATCTAGTAGCTGTTCTGCAAGTGTTGAATGATTATTGTTAAAAGTATATAGAAGAACATCTAAGTGCATTAAAATTCTATAATCATTCAACATTGTCAGATTAACTAACGGTTTGAGGAAATGGCCAACAACATCCAGTTGTAGATAATATTAGGCTCTGTCATTATTTTTGAACAATATGTTTGAAAACTGTAAACTGATTGAAAGATACTTGAGGTATATAAAGAATCAAAAGACAAAATAGTGCCTTTATTTTTTTACTTATTTTATTATACTTTGAACACTGTATATCAGTCGAAATACACTAGTATTTTCCATTTCCATAAGAAACGGTATATTAAATTGTGCGATATAGCCTAGAGTCATCAATAGTTTTAAGCGCTCCCTACAGCAGGATAAGAAAATACTGTTAACGACACTGATTTGTTTATATTAATTTGAAGAACTATGCAATACAGTAATTCATTTTGAAATAGTACCAAGCTTGGCGGGTTGACGGGAACACTGTGGCCTTGAATTCGGGAGGACGCGGATTCAAATCCCCGTCCGACCAACCACATTTCGATTTTCTATGTTTTCCCGAAATCACTCCAGACGTATGCCGGGATCGTTCCTTTAGATGGCCATGGCCAAATTCCTTCCCGTTGCTCCGAGTCCTTTCCCACCTCTCATTACTTCGACGTCGACGATGTGTAAAGCCGTAAACGAAATGGTTTTACTCTTTTTCACTTCCGTTTCGAAGAACTGAACTGGGGTGTACTTGCAGTCTTGATCGATTATATTTAGTGATCAGTTACTCGGTAATAATTTGTTATAAAAGGGAGCTGCTCATCACAATTTCACCCATCATAATTTTTTGTTGGAACTATAAGCAACTGAAATCAATTATATTCGTATTAGTATGTAATGCTTGCCGCATGATATTCTGCCTCTGAGCTGTTACCGGGTCCACCGCTTGAAGGACTCGGGGCATTAATCCTGGCAACCGACTTCTTGCCCAGCGCTCGGCACCTCTGTCCCAGACAGGCGGTCACTTTGATAAGTGGTCTCGGCTGAATAAAAGTCTCTCATTGGTCGTTTGTACGCAAAGTACCTTAGCTCCCTGCAGCAGGCAAATGGGAGAAGATCCTCGCGTCAGAAAGAATAGAGGGAGGAGACAAGCAGAGAGATCCTAAAACTTCACACATTATAGACCTCGCTACCTCCCCTCTAAACCCAACACTTTACGTTTTCTCCCCCACGGAACAGTTTGCTCGGCTTGTCGCTGAGACACTCCCTCCAGACATTCAAATCAAGATAAATGTCTCTAACAGATTTCTTTGCTATCGCTGCACTTTTTCGTCCTCTCTCCACTCTGTTTCTTGGAAAAAGAGGAAACTTGCGGGCGCTGTAGCCAGATCACGTGACACGATCATCATAGACGGGGAGTCGCGGGGCATACTAATGAACTCCACCGGGAGGGAGGAATATTCAGAATGTCGTTTCCAGTCGATATTTGCAGTATCGAGTGGTATCCGGTAGATACGATGGCGCCGAATGGAGAGCGGGCTCCTTTAAAACTGCTGGCTGATATTGCAAGTTATGACCCAGCGTTTAATTATGCCGGGGTCGTGCCTCGTAGCTATCGTCCCGCCTGACACAGGGCTCCGCTATTGGTGGCCATCAGCAAAAGATCGTTTCTGGGGCGGAGCAGGCGCCGAGAATGTCCATCTCCATCGGCAGACTATCACCAGCTCCAGATGTTATGATTGGTTTTTTACCGTTAAATTATCCAGATGGAATCGTCCATGAGTTTCTAACAGTTTCGGGCTGTTTTTAGGTAATTGTGTCCAATGAAACGTGAAAGTTTGTGCAAGAGTGGACTGTGTATTTCCTACTTCTCTTAGCTTTTGGCCATTTGAGGACCACAAAAGGTAAACCTGCGTATTCAAATTTATGCTTCTTTTCTTGACTTATAATAGTTATTCATACTTTCATTTTACTGTTTCATCCTTTCTTGGGCCCAGATGTTATTTGTTAACTTCTCTCTTCTCTTGGAAATTTTATATCAATCTTCGGGAAGCTGCTCTGTTTTACATTATATCTTCTGTGTTCCGATCTGTTTCTTAAATTTCTTTACACCTTTGATCCACTGAGTGTTATTCTTACTTTTGAAACCGTGGTTGAAAATTCTTTTTGTAACTCTGCTGTTATCCATCTTTATTACTGAGACCAATAAATTTGATTATCTTCCTTCTTTCTGGCCAATAGTTCATCACCCTTTCACTTTGTTCTTTTCTCCTTCCTTAAATCGATAAATTATTACCTTTTCTCTTCTCTTGGAAACGCATGAAATTTGCATTTATCGTCTGCAACTTACTCTACTTTGATTATACCTAGTGTTGCAAAAAACACAATTAACTTATTTTCAATACACCTCGCATATATATATATATTTATTGTCATTTCATTCATCCCCCTTAATGGGGGAAGCGGGCTGGCAGCACACATGTCGTGCTCTTCAGCCAAATGATAATGTAGTTTACAATAGATTTTCGTAAATGAATGTTTACACTTTTACAAAAATTATACAGTTGATTTGCATTAAGTTGTTAAATAATCAAAGTTCTAGTTTTGTACAATATTTTGTTTGCTTTTCTTGCAGATTTGTGGCTAGTAGTAGGCGATTTTGATGACATTCACAGAGTAGGGTAAATTTTTGTTCTCTTCTCTTGTTGAGGTATTGTAGGTGGTCGGTCTCTGAGCTGGGTTATATAAAGGATATTTTGGAGGTGCAGTGTTGGTGGGATCTGTTTGTAACAGGAGAGGAGATGAAGTGGTTCTTTAAGTAGGCGGTGAGTTATAGGATTTTTGTTTAGAAGGCTATTGATAGCATATTTTAGCCGGAGGGATTCTATGTAGATCAGTATGTGAGGAAAACGCATTCTGGTATAAAGCTGTTGGGTAGGAGAAGGTAGTCTTATTCGGTAGGCGATTCGGAGGGCGTGGCGTTCTATTATTTGGAGTCTATTGTAGAAGTGATCAGGGCGGAGAGCCATGAGAGGTGACCATAAGTTAGGATGGGGCGAAGAAATGCTTTGTATGTATTTATGATGACCTGGCTATGTAGTCCCCAGGATGTTCCAGTAAGTAATTTTAAAAGGTTTAGGCGGGTTTGGGCTTTGGAGTTGATGGTTCTAAGATGAGGTGTCCATGTAAGATGTCGGTCGAGGGTGATTCCTAGGTATGTAACTGTGGGTTGTAGCTGGATGGGATGATTGTATATGGTTATGTTAAAATCAGCGAGCCTGTATCTTTTACTAGTTCTTCCAAAAATAATGGCTTGTGTTTTATTGGGATTAATTATTAGTCGCCAGCGGTTGCACCATTTGACGAAGCAGTCTAGTATGATCTGTAGGGCTTTCTCCGACTGTTGAAGGGTTTTATGAACGGCGAGGTAGGCGGTGTCATCGGCGTACTTAAGGATATATGTAGGTGGTGCGGGAATGGGTATATCGGTTATGTACATGATGTATAAGAGGGGCGACAGGACAGACCCTTGGGGGACACCTGCGGTCATGGTGAAGATGCGGGAGAGAATGTTGTTTATGGAAACGAAAGAGGTACGGTTGGTGAGGAAGGAAGCTATTGTGCGAATGTAGGTGATAGGAAGGGCGAAGGTTTACAATTTGAAAATGAGGCCAGCGTGCCATACTCGATCAAAAGCCTTTTCAATATCTAATAGTATAAGTATTGCTGATCTGTGGGTGTTGATGTGGGTGGTCAGAAGGTGCATAAGTCTGAGGAGTTGATCTTGGGTCGATAGGTTTGGACGGAAGCCACACTGGGCGGGGGATAGGAGAGAGTGTTGTGATAGATGTTTGTGGATACGTCGGGATAGTATGGTTTCAAATGTTTTGCTGAAGACGGAGGTGAGGCTGATGGGGCGGTATGAGTTCGGATCTGATGTGGGTTTGTTAGGTTTGGGGAACATAAGGATTTTTGAAGATTTCCATTTTGGGGGATAGATGCCAGAGTATAGTACGTTTGTATATAGATGAGCTAGAAGTTGATGGAAAGAGCGGGGTGCTTCTTTAATGTGGCGATAAGTGATTGAATCTGGGCCCGGGGCAGTATTTTTCTTCGTGCTGAGGACGGATAGGATGTCATTAGCTGTGATAGGGGTGTTAAGTCCAGTACGGCTGACGGTTTGAATGTAGTTGAAGTCGGGTAGGAGGGGAGGTGATGTAGGGTTGGCACGCTGTTCGATGATATGGGAGTCTGTGTAGTCGAATTTGGGGTCGTTTGGGACAGTGTGGATGGTTTCAAGTAGGTTGGCGAAGAGGTTGGCTTTTTGAGTGTTGTCGGGGACAGGAAGGTTGTTGTGGAGGAGGGGGTAGTTGGGGGCGGGTTTGAGACCAGTTAAGCGGCGGAAGGTGGACCAGTATTGGGAGGAGTTTTGGGAATATTTTTGGCTTAGTTGGTTGCAGGTGTCTCTCCATGTGCGTCTTTTCTGAGCGGCGATACAGTTGCGGACTGTTCGCTGGAGTTGTCGGTGGAGGGTGAGTAGCTGACGGTCATGGGTTCTTAGGTAGGTGCGGAAGAGGCGACGTGAGATATGAAGAAGTTGAAGGGCTCGTCTGGATAGTGATGGTTTGTGAGGGGTGATAGGAGTCAAGGGGATATGAGCGGCAGTAGCGTCTGTGATTGTACGTTGGAGGTATTCGGCGGTTCTAAGTAGGCTGTCTGCGTCTATGATATTTGGGTTGTCTGTCGCTATCTGGTCGTCTATGTATTTCCTGTAGTCTTTCCAGTTGGTTTTATTGTAGTTTTGAATATATTTATGGGGTGTGGGGTTGGGTGGGTGCGGGGTGTGGGGGGCATTGTACTGGATGGAAAGCATAATGGGGAGGTGATCACTGCCGATTGGATCGAGGACATGAAGGGTGGAGCGGGTTAGTATATTGGGAGAAGCTATAACTACGTCAGGGGTTGTGTTTGATTCGGGACGTGTGGGTAATGGGATATTAATGATGTCACCTCTCATGGCGGTTAGGATGTTATGAAATTGATGAAGTTCTTGCTGGGTGCGGCTATGGATATTGATATCTGCCATGATGATGTATGAGCTGTAATGTTTATCTATATATGATATAAAATTTAAAGGGAGGGGAACACCGGGTCGAATGTATATGGTGACAAGGGTGACTGTGAGGGATTTGAGAAATACTGTGGCAATGATATGTTCAGATGGATGGTTGAGTGGTGGGTGTATTTTGATGGGGATATGATGCTTATAGCCAATGGCCACTCCCCCGCGTGCTATAGGCGCTGGGTTGTCGGTTCGGGTGAGCTGGTAGGGTGACATACGGATGTGATGGTGGGGTTGGAGGAAGGTTTCATTGAGCATAAAGCAATGGATGTCGTGTGTA
The DNA here is from genome assembly GCA_031002005.1 of Vandiemenella viatica. Lineage (NCBI taxonomy): Eukaryota > Metazoa > Arthropoda > Insecta > Orthoptera > Morabidae > Vandiemenella > Vandiemenella viatica. Next base: position 234,479,064 of record CM061919.1, on the reverse strand, counting down.
GCGAGGGTATGCAGGAGGAGGTTTTTGTTCGTTGGGAGTGATCGAATATTATTGAAAAGTATATTGTGGGAAAGTGGCATATTAGGAATAGTTCTAGTTGTGGAGTTGGTGGGTTTAGACGAGGGTTTCTAGGGGCAGAAATTGGAAGTGGGCGTTATTGTGAGAGTAGGTGGCGTTTATTTGTATTCCAAATACTGCTTTTGCTGCAATTGAAATTTGCGCCAGGGTGTGTTCACGGGAGAAGGGATTTAGGTTTTGTAATGTGATTGTCATGAATCTTAGGATATCTTCTATGGTCGGTGGAGGACGGATGGAGTTGGTGGGTGGTGTGGGAGGATCAATGGGTCGGAGGGGTACTGTGAGTTCTGCTTTGGTAGGCGCTGGCTTTGATTTGCATTTAATGGAATAGGTAGGATGGTTTTGGTCACAAGTATTGCAGGTGGGAGTTTTCTGAAGGTTTGGGCAAGCTTTTAAGAAGTGGTTCTCTTTGCAGTGTGGACAGATAGGGGTGTTCTTGCAGTTTGCCGTTAGGTGGTCATTGTATTGTAGACAACGTGCACACAGTGTCGGTTGGGGGGAAGGGGTTTTTGATGGTTCCACTCTATGTTTTTGATGGTAGATTATGGCTCCATTTCTAAGCAGTTGATCAATTGTTGATGCGTCTTCAGTTAGTACTCTGATCATGTAAGTGGGTCCTAAGCTGTTCTTGATTCGGAGGGCTTTTCGAACATGTAATTCGTCGTTCGAGTTGAGTTCGGCGACTACCTCTTCTTCAGATATTGTTGGGTCTACACCTCGGATGACGGCTGTGAGTGTAGGAGGTCTTCTAGGTGGGGTTGGTTGTTTTGGTGGGGATGAGGTGACAGTTGTTAAGTTGGCGTTGTCGCCAAATGAAGGTAGTCCAATTTTGTTTTTAAGTAATTTAGGGAAGTCTGGTTCATTACTCTTGATGATCATACCATTTTTAGTGGGGATAAGTTGATGGATAGAAATGTTGGGTATATGTCGTTTGATGAATTTGCTTAGGGTTTTACTGTTCATATATTCAGGGAAGGTTCCTTTTAGTAGGTATGTATGAATAGTCTGTGACGTGGATGGAGGTGATGATGAAGTGTCCATAACTTCGCATGCGGTTGTTGCACTATTGGATAAGGAGGTTTGTGGCGATGGTAATGAGCTACTTTTGATCTGTTCGTAGGGTTTTGCATTATTTCTGGCAGTTTGAAGATAGCTGGTGCCACGTGGTGGTTTCTGAACTATCTGTGGAAGATTTTGATGAATGCCTTCAGATGCAGCGGGGCAGATGATTGATGAGGAGGTGGTGGTGGTGGTGCTGATGGTGGTTGTAGTAATAACTGAAGATGTAGCCATGGTGTAGAAGTGGGGGCTAGTAGTGACAGTGGGTGGAAGGATGGTAGGGTTGGTGTCTGAAAGGTCCATAGCGTTACCGTACATTGGTGTGTCCGGTGGATGTGCAGCAGTTGGGGAGCAGGCGTTACCAGTTGGCAGGCGAAGTCCGTGAGCAGGCGAAGTCGGTGAGCAGGCGAAGTCGGTGAGCAGGCGAAGTCGGTGAGCACGCGAAGTCGGTGAGCAGGCGAAGTCCGTGGGCACGCGAAGTCCGTGGGCACGCGAAGTCAGTGGGCAGGCGAAGCCCGAGGGCACGTAAAGCCCGAGGGCAGGCGAAGTCCGATGTCAGGCGAAGTCCGATGTCAGGCGAAGTCCGAGGTCAGGCAGAGTCCGTGGGCAGGGGGTGTCCGCCGATAGGCGAAATCCGTTGGCCGGCAGGAGGCAACTTTTGCCTCAGATGTGTAAAACACACTACGGAAAACCTAGTCTTTTTCCGCGACGTCTCACAATACGTAATTCACTAATTGTTCTAGATAACAGTCTGACAACTACGAATGTGTCACAACAATAGCAAATAAACAATAAATTCTCACAACAATATCAACAACGATGCGCATATGTTTTAGATGTCCATGGCCAACACCTCGCAATCACTAGTTTAATACTTATAGAAATGTATACGCAAACTACCTGCGGGAGACACAGTCCGTTATGCAGCAAATCCTAAAGCAGTTAATATTTAATTACATTGGAGAATATAACCCTTCGGCAATTTCCATACGCACTTATTTTCCAATTTCGGTAAGATTTCAGTATTTGTACTTACATTGATGAGCCAAAAAATTATGACTACGTGCTTAATAGCGTGTTTATCCACTTGCCATTTCCTGTTTCCTGTTTTCTTATGTGCAATTCTTTGAGTGCAATTCCCCCTCCTCCCCCCTCCGCCACATGTTTGTTTTTTGTGAATTTTAATTTTAAATTAATTGCTTTTGAAAAAAATGTTTGATAACTTCCCTTAGACATAATATTTCGAAGAATTTTTAAAAATAAATTATAAAGCCCCTTGTCTCTACATGAAATTTCTTCTGTAAGATTAATCGCGTCGTACACTTCTCCTTATAGAGAGACCAAAACGATAAAAAGTGCAAGTTTTATCTTTATTTCTGAGCTGTCCATGTAAGGACAAATATATACGGTATAACATTACTTTTTAAAAAAATGATGTCCTGTAAATGCTATTTTAAAAACAAATCACAAAAATAGTGTAGATGTAAGGTACACTACTGTTAATAAGGAAGGTAAAATCCTTATCACCTGATTTTAATTAAACAGCACGTATTTATGTCGCAAATTAACATACAGAATACTTTTTATGCCTATAGTGTTTACGCATGTTGCCAAGAACAGGTAAAAAAATTACGTTCTGCAAAACAACTTCATGAAATGTGTCACATTGATAGTTTACATACTTGCCAATAGGTCCAGTAGTCATCGCCAAAAATCGTACAGTTGATGTATACTGAAGAGTCAAAACATTTAAGCCATTGACCACTGTGAGATTAAATGCCGTCTAGTGACATTGCTGATATGTCGTGAGGTCGAATTAAGTGAATGGGGAGCCATTGTACCGACTACATATGTGGAAAAATAGGAATCTTCTGATACAAGTGATATTACTAGAGGGCAGATTGTTATGGTCCGGCGCCTGGGAAGGAGCATCTGGGAAAGGTGGTGGATGTTCATGTCTCATCACAGAACGTTGAGGCCGGAGGCGTGCCCACTCTGTAAAGCAGGATAGGCGGCGATCTGCGGCAGATCTGACGACAGAGTAGAATGCTGGTACAGACCCAAATATTTCGGAGCACATCGTTCACTGCACATAGTTGAACATGGGGCTCCGCTGCAGACGACTCCAAAGAACTCGCATGTTGATCCAACGACATTGTCAATTACGATAGCAGTGAGAACAAGATCATCGAGATTGGAACGTTCATCAATGGAAATTTGTCTCCTGGTTGTATGAATCACGTTTCTTGTTTCTCCAGGTAGAAGGTGATGTCCATATACACGGTCTTCCAGACGAAAGGCTTCTCGAAACATATACAACGCAGGCTGGTGTGGGCAGTATCACGCTATAGGGGAAATGCATCCAGTATTCCATGGAAACTATGGTAGTTATCGAGGGAACCATGACAGCAGTTCATATTATTTCATTTTATATTTTCACTCCGTGTTACAATTCCATAATTATTCTACAGTAGTTTAAGTTGCATAATAGTGAACTAATGTTGATGTCTCGGGCAGCAAAGTCACCTGATCTCAATCCGATTTAACACATCTGGGCTGGCACAAGTTTCACTTACACAAACCACCGGCCGTAGTTTAAGGAAACTGCGTCAAATGTGCGTAGAAATCTGATGCAAGAATCCTCAGGAAACCCATCAAGTACTTGTCGAATCCGTGTCACGCTGAACCACTGCTGAATTTCGTTCCAAACGTGAACCTATCGAGCAGGTGGTTATAATATTTTGGTTTATCAGTGTACGTGCAAATAACAACCTGGTCGTACATGCTTCGTGAAGAAACAACTCCTTTACTGTCCACCATAATCTTTGTAAACAATGTTGAAACATGACTGCGCGCCGTCCATAATCAAACTGAAGGTTGATTATGTCAATAGTGTGGTGTCAAAATTGCTTGTTGAAAGCTTGAAGTGTTAATATCTTGGCATAAACTTTGATAACAAACTCAACTGGGCAGAGAACTTTGCGCAGGTGGTGGGAAAAGATTTAAAAAATCCTTCATTTACTGGAAAGGGTGATGAGAGCATTTACCAGAGAAGTCAGGGAATTGGGTTACAAAACTTTGGTCACAGCATTAGTTGAATATGGTGGTTTAGTTTGGGATCCAAAGTGTGGTTATCAAATACAGGAATTGGAGGGTGTGCAAAGAAGAGCAGCTAGATTTGTTTGTGCAAATAATCGCAGGATCCAGGAAGTAACTGATATGATAGAGGAGCTGGATTCGGAGTCATTGGAGGAAAGGAGGAGGCTGAATAGCGTGGTGGAAATGTACAGGGCATATGTTGGTGATGGGGTTATTAGGGATATTGGTCAAAGAATTAGGAATAGTATATGGAAGGGGAAAGGCGACCATAACCACAAGCTGGCGCTCGATTTCATGCGTAAGGGAATGGGAAAATTTTCTTTTTGTGGGTAAGGGTTTCAGGGAATGGAAAAAATTAACAAGTAACGAATAATTTATCAAAAGCGCTTAAGGAATTAAAAATTCAAAATTTTAAATCGTAAAAGTAAATGGGGGAAAAATTTAACAATCCAATTATAAAAGAAAATTATTTAAAAAATCTTCCAAAGGATGGCGTTGCAAGGGGGAAGGATCCACGTGCTTCTTCTACATCTGCATCTACATCCATCCTCTGAAATTCACAAATGTTGTGAGTGATAGAGGGTGCTGAAAACCAATCCTTACTCTGTGCATTACAATTCCCAATAGCACGAGAAAGGAAATAATACACAAAATCATCAGTACGACATCTTATTTCTCTAATCTTATCCCTCCTGCCATTGCGATCTAAGTAGGTTGACGGAAGAACTATTAAATTCTAACAGTAAATCAGAGAATTTCGCATATTCGCCAATGACGTGGTCTGTCTGCCAATCAATCATATCCCAAGCTATGTATCAATTCTACGATGCTTCCATAAGGGCTGTGGCAAGAAGTCACAAAACAAACGGCTTTCCTCTGTACTTTCTCTAATGCTGCAATCAATCCCTTGCGATACGGATAACAAACTCCACAACAGTAATCCAGATGCGGACGCACGAGAGTTTTATACGCTGTTTCTTTTGTGTAAGCATTACAATTTTTCAGAATACGACGTATGAATCGTATTATAGAATTAACTTTACCTACGACGGAAGTTATGTGCAAGTCACATTTCATGTTGCTTTGTACTATTACGCCCAGGGAATCAACCGTGTCAACAACTGAGTTGTTTACTTTGTATCCGTGAACAAACGTATTCTTTTTATTAATTATTCACATTGCCTTACATTTTTGCAGTTTACTGTAAGGTGCCATCCATGGCACCATTCCTAAATAACACCAACATCGCGCTGAATTTCTAAACAATCGTCAGAACACTTTGCATCATCAGCAAACAATCGCAACGTGCTATTAACGTTGTCACCGAAATAGTTTACAAAAATTCGGAAACGAAGTTGTCCTATCACACTTCCTTCTGGAAAGCCCGAAGTAACATCTAGATTAGAAGAGGCTTCCTTTCATGCAGAAATAGGGCCAACCGTGTTACAAACGATCTGTTCTTCCGAAATCCGTGTTGGTGCGGTATAGGTAACCCGTTTTCATCTAGAAACTTCATAATGTTAGAGCATATAACATGTTATAGAATTCTACTGAAAACAGATCTTAGATTTATTGGTCGATAATTCGTAGGATCTCTCCAACATCCTTTCTTGAAAACAACAATTACCTGTTCTATTTTCCAGTCAGAACACACTTTTTTCTCTTCTAAAGATACACGGAATATATCTGTCTGAAGTGGTTCTATTTCCTCCACGTATTCTGAAAATACTTCTACTGGTATACCATCGACACCCTGCGCTTTCTCTACTTCAGAAGCTTTAATTGTTTTATAATACCTACATTATCAATTTTTACCGGTTCCTCGTAGGCCGAATCGGAGGAAAAAATAATAACTAACAAAGAGATGCACAGGTATTTAGTTCTCTTCTCTTAAGTGGCTCTCTTATGCTTAACAATTTTCCTAAAAGCAGACTAGTATTCCAGAGCCAATGCGCCAACTTTGCAGCTGAGTCTCAACTGCAGTGCACTGTTTTCATGCTGAACACCTGTTCCTCCCCGACCGCAAATATCGACAGGTTCGGGGTGGGAGGAAGGGGAGGGGATGGTAGAGATCGGAGAAATTGCACGCCCATGGCCTGTCACTCCCGACTACGAAATTATTTCTGCCCGCTCTCCACACGTCGATGTTATTAAAATCCCAAAACTATAAAAGTTAAGAGTGAAATTAATTTTTGGCTGCAGATTTTTTTTCCCGCGTGCGGAATAACAGCGGTCCCAGAGTGCGTGCAAGTGGTATAGCGAGCCCCGCGGGCGTCGTGCAGAGTGGCGAGAATCGATAGCGCAAACAACGGCCGCCCGCAAAGAGTCGAACCTCAGCTCGAAGCGGCTTCGCTCGGGAGCCGAGAACCCTGCGCTAGACGCAACAGAAGACCAGCAGGGTGGAAGCCTGAACGAGCTCTGCTTGATGAGTAAAGTGAATGGAGTCGAAATGTCCTATAAACTGAACGAGGATCGTTTGAATTTACACTGCAGTTCGATATATGGTAAATGCCTGGTAAATGATCTCGAATGTGGCTGTATTGTAAAATGTTAAAAGGAAATTTTCAATGTACAGTAGAACTCCAATTATCCGAATCAATTGGGACCCGACCCCACTCGGATAATCAAAAATTCGGATTGGATTTTTTCCACAAAAGGGTCTATTTTGATTAATCACTGTATGTATGTTGAAACTGGGAGAAAAAACTATTTTTAAAGAAAAAGTTTTTAATTAATTAAATTAAAAGGCAACAGTTTTACATGTTAAGTGCACTTACAAGTGCTGTACATTCGTACTGTATACATGTACCGTACGTTAAATAAAAGTCATTGCTTGCAGAACATCTCGGTCAATGTAAGCTGTTTGACTGTGTTTATCCATTTTAGGGCAGCCAAGTCGTACATCTCCTTGACGGTGAGAAGTTGCATGTGGTCACAGTCGGGATGACGCTCCATCCACTTCAAAGTAGTTTCAAGACGGCAAATGCTTGACTAGCTGATGGTCCCGTGTCTGATTAAACTTCGACATTAAGGCCATCTTCTTCCTCGACACTTTCTTCTATCACACTTTCAATAAGTTCATCATCATTTAGAATTTCATACCCAGGGTCTGACGAATCACACTCTCTTATATCTTCAGCATTAACTTCTGAACATCCAGGAATTTTCAGATGAATGTTTCTAAATTCCTCAAGTGAAGCTTTATCCCCATCTTCTCCTGTCTCTCCCCTTTCCTTTTCTTGAGCTTCTTTTTCACCTTTTCCTTCTGTTCTTCAGTTGATATGCCTTTAAACTTGTTCCACGCTCGTCTTAATGTGGCTGCCTTAAACGATACGGATAATCAGCGATTCGGATAATTTTTTTAAGTTCTACTGTATTTCAATATGTCATTAACTACTTGTTCAATTTTTTATTAAATTAAATTACTGAGTAATGATCTTGATTTCTGTCCTCAAGCAGTAAAAAAAGCTAAAGTTTGTTTGGACCCTCACGAAGAACATATTCTTAGGGTGAAATTATAGGTGGGGCAGCGAGTTCCTTTCCTTCTTACCTTACCTAACCCAGTAATCCCATTGGTAAAGGAAGCCTACGGTTTAACGAAGAATCAGCCTACGGAACATTTCTGGCGTACTTACATAGCAAGCTGTGCCAGAGTCGAAGGTCGAGTTAAGAGCCTATGAAAATCCCCGCAGAGTAATGGATTTGAACCGGAGGCCTTTCGATCTCTTGTCAGACGCCTTAACCACTGAGCCAACAGGCCGTCTAAGTAAAGTGCATAGAGTTGAAATGTCCTGCAAACTGGACGAGGGGCGTTCGAATTTAAATTCCAATTCGAATTAAGTGCCTGGTAATAGACATCGTAGCTGGTAGTTCTGTGCTAACATGTGTGAAACGAAATTTTCTGTATCGGTTTTTTTATTAGGACGATATTTACCAAGAATTCGTTGCACCATAAAGCCCAAGAGGCAATAAGAACACTAAAACCCCTAAAATATTTGACAGATCGCCTTCGGTTTTTATAATGAATTGCTGGCCTGTTTAAAACCACGAATCTAAGTACTGTGCTTTTAACTATCTCAGTTTTAACTTTGATTTTTTGTGTCTGCCTGGCCATTTTACAACCAACCAGACATTTTTTTGTTTCAAAATTTATTTAACCTGCCTTTCACAACCAACATGTTAGTTTTCGTAAATTGTCAAGGTTTTGTGGCCTCTTTAGAGCCACCGTTTTTATATTCAACATTATTTCCGAGCACTTTACCGTCAGCCATACACACAATAAAATGGTATATTTTTAAACTAAGTAGCACTTTTTTTTTTGCTGTCATCAATCTCTCGACTGGTTTGATGCAATCCTTCATCCCTTCCTACTCGTATCTTGCGCTAGCCTTTTCATCTCTACATACCCCTTACTACCAATGACCTCAATTATCTGGTTCATATATTCTAATCTCTGTCTTCATTTGCAGTTCTTACCTTCGACTGTTCCCTCCACTAATAAATTAACCATCCTGCATGTCTCAAAATATGGGCTACCATCCTGTCCCTTCTTTCTGTATGACTCTTCAACAAACTTCTTTCCTCGCACATCATTTCCAAAACACGTTCGTTTCGTACTTTATCTGTCAACTTAATTTTCAGTAGGCATATGAATTTCGTATTAGGGTGCTAATGACCACGCTGTCGACGTCATATGAAGGACCTAAAACAAGAATTCTGTGTTGCAATATCTTGTTTACTACTTGTTCAATTCTTTACTCGTTTTACTTGAGGAATGGTCTAGCTTTCTTTCATCGAGTATTAGTCACATGAATAAATTACTGAGATAGCAAATAATAGAAATAAGCAAGAATGCATCACATGAATTCATTAAAAATCTTTAATTTGTTGTTTTTAGAGCAATGTTATTTGGAAACAATTAATCAGCAGATAAGACTTTTATTAATGGTACTAAACCTGGTGTTCTTAGACGGTAAATTGAGGTCTTTTGACAGCGGACGCAGTTGTTACCCATTTGTGTAAGCTGGTTGCTTCGGATGTCGGCTGCTGGAAACCTGTGTCTTCGACCTCTCGTTGGTCACAAGGAAAGGAAGTCGAAAAGTGCCACTCTGTCTGTGTTGTGTACACGGACGGTTGGTGAATCGACTCCAAGGGAAAAATGTTCCGTAAACGCCGTGCAGGTTGGAAGAAGTTTTTGAAATCAGCACTTGAATATCCCCTTCTTCCGACTCCCCGCGTCAACCCTGGACAGCCGTTCTGATGTAAAATTAGAAGGAGTAGAGAAACTATTAGCCACTGACTTAAACGTGTAATAATCACATCTCATTACGCCACGGTCTCCGAAGACATATCATTGGAGGAGTTGCAGAAACATCACATATGGGTTCGCTGCGGGTTTCTTAAGTAGGGTGCAACAGGTCTGGTCAGTAACTGCGATATGTGGGTACGAATGTATGTGACTGCGTATACTCATGTGTGCGTCTGTGTATGCGACCTTGTGAGTGTGTGCTGCGCATAAAAAAACATAAATTTTACGTACACGTGAGATAAAACATGTGTATATACAATATACAACCTACCAAACAAAGTTAACCTTTATGAACGTAGTCAATTCTTCACGTGTATCCAGCCGGATAGAGTTATAGAATGTCAAAGATCAGCATCAGACTACCAGAAGCACACTATACGCTGTTCACGTATCTAAAGCATAATCGTACGGTATCAATCCCAGTTATTAAACAACCAAACCTACGTGTGACTGTGTAAGTACAATAACAGTAATGTATTGCTACAAATATATATTTATAACAGTTGTAAAATCAACAGCGAGAAATTAACGCATGCGTTCTCTGTGCATAAGGTTTACTTATCGCAAAAGGTGTTCACATTCTGCTAAATTACACCTAAAAAAATTGATTGATTTAGATCAAGCAAAAGTTAAGACAGCAAAAAAAATATGAAGAATGAAGAAATGGAACAGTTAAAAAAAAGATCGAGAAGGCAGACCCATCCAATATTAAACAAACAGGAAGAATGCTAAATATTTCTACAGTAGGATAAAAAGAATGTAAAGGGTTGAGTAATGGAAAGAAAAGACAAGTTAATCACAGTTAGTCTTTAAACCTTACAGATGGCGGTATGGAATGCGAAGAGGAAAGTTTTTAAACTGGTAAATATGTAAATTAATTGTGAATCTATCCAGCTGGACTCCTGAGAAGAATTCACTGCATCAATACGCCGGGAAAGTCTCCATTTACATACTTTATGAATGTGTCTGTGAGCGTGTGCTTGTGTGCGTGTATGTGTGTACGTATGGATGTTGTTCGTATAAAATAGCCAAAACAAAAGCAAGAAAGAATAAAAAATAATACAAGAAGTCAAGCCACAAAATCACTAAAACGAAAATACAATTAAAATAGAAACAAGAAGGTAATGTCAAATTGGCAATAACTTCTGAATCCCTAAGTTTCAAAACTCAGGGAGAAAAGAGCGTCAGTGGTGATGTTTTTCAATGTCTCACAGCATCCACCGGGAATTTGGATCTAAAATACCTACTGGAAATCTTACATCCTGCTGTTATACTGACAACCAGGGTGTAGCGCTACTTTATACTGGAACAGTGTCCAATGACCACAAACTGCAACGATTTCTTATATCCTTTTTGTTATATTACAGGGAATGATTTGCAACTAACATGTCTAGGTTTTTGATAATAGATACGTTATGGATTTTAACAAAATTAAAGCATTGGAACAGACGTCTACCTTCTGCAAATCGGTTATTGTAGAAGCCGTCTACATCCACCTGGAAAGCAGCATGATGAAAAGTGGAAGAGACTGCTCCTAAGGGATGTCAGGAAATCAGCTTTTTCAAGAATCGGAAGAAATGTTTACATGGAGATAGTGAGCATCAGAGAAATAACAATTCTAAGATGAGCTACCGACGGTATAGCTATGCTATTTCTGGAGAGTTGACCAACAAATGACTTTGTGAGTGTGTAACAGCCACTGGGAATTGGCAGACACGGAGAGATATTGTTGGGACAGATTTTTTCAATTGAAATAAGAGCCAATTGTGGGAGAATAATGTCAGAAAATGAAAATAAGGAAGAAGGAGAAAATAAATCTTGGTTATACGCTGCCAAGTGAAATTATAAACTGGATGTGGGAGAGAGACGCTGCTGGACGGAGCTGGAAGCTGTTGATGTTATGTACGTCTGCTGAAAAAACGTATCGCTGTGTTGCAGTGTTCTCAATTATTTAATCTGTACACTGAGTTTATCAGACGTTGTTTCCAAGACCTATGGATCCAAAATCAAGCAGACAATGAACCTGAGGTAATATCCCTGCGATAGACTAACAGCCCAGATGACATTCACTATAAAGAGTTAGAATCAGCGCTGAAAACCTGTTAAAGTAACAGATCTCCCGGCTAGCATGGCATCCATATGGAACTTCTTAAATTCAGTTGTAGGACATTCAAAGAACGGCTGTTGAACTTTGTTAACAGGATCTGGATAGGAGAATACCTCCCTCGAAGCTGGCATCCCAATTCACAAAAAGATGAGGTCAAAGAATTTAACTATAGAGAAATAAGCTTTCTCAACGCCGGTTATAAAATTTTTCCAGCATCATTAAATCAAAATTACAAAAATTATATGCTTAGTGAAGAACAAAATTGGTTTCGGAAGGGTAGATCATGTGCAGATGGTTATTTCACACTCAAGATGCTAATTGAGAAAATTAATGAATTTAAACACACCTGGAATATCTTTCTTTCATGAAAGCTTTTGATACAATCGACACAACAAAACTTTGGTAAATTCTGGCTAAAAGTAACACCCCACCCCATATATGATAAAGGCAATTCGCAACATTTACAGCCACAGTGTAATTGCAATCAGAACCGGACAACAGTTGTCGAAATTGAAACCCATTAATTGAGGAGTGACACAAGGACGATGCCTATCGCCACTTCTATTCAGCATATATATAAAGAAAATCATTAATGACTGGCGACGAGAAACCCCATGGCAGAATCAAAATAGACAGACAGACCAACCTGGACATATTGCTGTTTGCAGATTACCAAGTACTTTTTGCTAAATCTGAAGATGACCTGCAGAGATTGGTATGTAACCTCCATAAGACAGCAAAAGAGTGCATCATGGAGATGTCCCTAAAAAAAAACAATGTTATGGCGTTCACTAAAATAAAACAGAATTTCAATAGAACATGTAGAAGAATTTAAATACCTAGGTTACAGCTTCAGCTACACACTAGAAACCGATATGCAACAAAAAATCACAAATTTAACGAAAATTACAAAAATAATAAATAGCACCTTCAGACCATCTCTTGTTCTTTCTTTTCTTTCTTACTGCTTTACGCTTCGTCGACGGCTAAGGTCATTAGAGGCGGTATGGGACTGAGGACAAGGAACGGGAAGGAATTAGGCTATGGCCTTAGGTAAGGAAGCATACAGGCATTCGCCTGGAGTGATTTGGGGAAACCTTGGAAAACCCAAATCTGGATGCCCGGACAGGGATTTGAACCCGCGTCCTCCTGAATGCGAGGCCAGAACGTTCACCGTTCACCCACCTTGCTCGTGTATCTCTTGTTAAGCGCCATACAAGAATCAGGCTATATAACATCCTGGGCAAGCCTACCATATTGTGAGGCAGTGAGGCCTGGACACTACGCAAAGGTGATGAGTGGAGGCTAGTGAAATTAATGAGGAGAATAGCCGGCTACAAGTTACGGGTCAGAAAGAGTTGAGATGAAATCCTTAAAGAACTCAAAGTCAAACCAGTTCTCCAAATTGGACAAACTTACAGAACATCTTGGACAGAACATGTACTAATGATGAAGACGGACGGGATCCCAGGAAAAATCCTCAAATAGCATCCCAGAGGTAGGAGAGATGTAGGAAGACCACAAAGAAGATGGATTGAGACCATAACAGGCCACCAGGCGAAACACTGGATAGGAAGAAGAAGAAGAAACGTTGTAAGAGCTTATCAGATATCAAATTATTGTTCGTAGCTAAATAAATAGTAAATGCAGAAGTGGCTCCTACGGCCTAATTTATGAAGCTGTAGTGTCACAACTCACGGCTAAGCTGACGCCGACAGTAAAAGATGTTTCAGCACAGAAGCAGAAGACGAGGCCTGTATGAGACTGAGTACAGATGCCTTTGTAATTCTTTTGCTCAAGAAAACAGGTGTGGTCGGTGGAAGTGTCGCAGCCGAGATTTACAAGACCTCTCATATGTAGCCCCAACTTCATGCTGATTGATTCCAGTATTAAAGACTTAACCGATACTAAGAGGCTCTCCATATGAGATGCCGAAGTACCTCAAGATGAATGGGAAGCACTCAGTCCAAACGTTGCACATAACATTCTGGAAGATTAATTAAGAAGGTAAAACATGTTTCTTTGTCAGTCGGGTATGAGTGGGGCAAAAGTGTATCCAAACGTGGATCAACCCTTTATTATTAGGTTTCTTTCAAAAGAAAGTTGAATTATATATAAATTTGTGGATCTTTTAAAATTCATATTAGAGTAACAGTTTTTTCTTACATAGGCTTTTTAATATGACTATATTCACTAATGTTAGCTGAGAGAATGATATTAACTGTTGAGCGATTTTTCTTCGAGATATACGTAAATTACGAAATAAAAGCTGCCATTCTTTTAAAAAGGAGGAAGATTGTATTGTGAGACAATATAATTGAAATTACTTCGTTTATGACACTTTTGAATAAATAATAAACAATAATTTGAATTAAGTGTCAAGTATTTTTACAACAGAATGTAGTTTTTAGTGAACTCATTCTGTTCCCTTTATTCTTTTTTCGTGGTTTTTATCCACGTCGACTTCGAGGTTATTAGGGGCTAGAGAGGATGGTGTGTTAGGAACGGGAAAGAATTCTATCAAATGTTTTGAAGGAACCATCCCCGAATTTACCTGAAGTGATTTCGGTAAACGATGGAGGGCGAAATTTGAAGGGCCCTGCGATGAATTGAACCCGCTTCCTCCCGAATGCGAACAAAAAGAAAAAAAAAAAGCAAGTAATTTAACTGCTGAGATACCAGGAACTTGTTGGTAGCTTGAAATAGATGGAAAAGAAACAGGCACAATTTTTTACGCATAGGTTGGATGCTTCAACAACTTTATACGTTTTCTATACGAAAACAGATTACGGAAAGGTTTGTGGATGTACTGGTGAAAAAAATAATAATTTAGACGGTGATGCGGTCGCTTTATCTGGATTCACTCGCTGTAAGACTCCAATAAATCAGCATAATCTTCTTTAGCAACAATATTTTCATTCCCCAGGTAGTTAACGAAAAAGATGCTCAATGGATTAAAAAAAAAATTAATCGCGATAAACACCTAATATAAACGGAAAAATTATACAAACTGTCTGTAACCCGATGCTACTCTTCATATCGCAGAGATTGGATTTTCTACATGACATCACACTTTATCGACAGCTAGCTATTAGAATGTATTTCTATTGTTTATTTTATGTTTCTTTTTTGCTTGTGGCTTTACGCCTCGTTTACGTCTAGGTCACTGGAAGCGGGAAATGACTGGTGGCAAGGAACGGGAAGGAATTCGGCCTTGGACTTATGAAGGAACCATCGCGGCCTTCATCTGAAGTGATTTGGGAAAACCATGGGAAACAGAAACCAGGATGCCCGGACGGGGATTCGAACCCGCGTCCTCCCGAATGCGAAGCCAGCACTTTACCGGTCACCCACTACGCTAGGTACGTTTCATGTTGCTAGATCTGAATGTTAGTAACGTTGATTGATGTTTAATGCGAAGAAGGTATCAAATTGAGTGATTTTTGCAGCCAAACCAAAGGGAAAAAAAATCGAATATTCGAAGCGTGTTTGAGTAGCAGGTGAGCGGTATCAAATACGTGGGACGTAAAATAAACGGTGATGTAAGATATGGCGAGGAAGTAGAAACAATTAGTTTTATTTAAAAAATATATTCTCCAGAAAAGCTGCTGAAGGAACGAAGATTTGAGGTATTATGACACATGATTTTTTTTTTATTTGTTGTCGGGACGAATTCTACATATTTTTTCTTCGACATCCGTATTTTTTAATTCTTAAATTTCGGTCTCTTTTAGCATAGTAGGAGGGTAGCTATATGAGAAGTGCTATTCTGGTGCAAATTACTTTTACATATCGATTTCTCATCTTGTAAATCAGTTAAGTTTATCCTCTACAGCTACCACGATTTTTCTGCAAATCCAATTCGACGAACACAGCCGTTACGACCCTGAGTCGTTGAGGGGTGCGGCGGTTATTAACGGCTCAGAATGACTCCGCAGAAACAGCGACTCGCGACAACTCGGCGGTGAATGAAAATTGTGCAGCGGAGCAGAGGAAAACATTCTGAAAAGCGCCCCCACCACTGAATGGAATCAGACCCGTCACAGAGCTGGTGAGCGATGGTGGCGACACCCCTGCCGCGGCGGTCAGGTCCCGTAACTACCGCGGCGACGGCAAAAAGCCAGTGCGGCGGCCCCCTCCCCTACCTTCCCCCCCTTCCAGCCACAGTAAGGGAATAAATGCTAAGTAAATGTCCATTTACATACAAGCATCTATCACGGGGGAGTATGTGTGTTATCTTGCTGGTGCAGTTTTATTCTCTCTGTGCCGGAAGCTTTTTGTTTTCGTTGTAGTGAAGCGTCAGGGGGTTTTCACGCGCCGGATGCTGGCGGATAAGTCGTTTTAAATGAGACAAATAAACGCTTGCAAATGGTTTCCGGCCTCGCCACGCTGTTCCTAACGGGCGGCTGATAGCGTGTTGACCAGTGGACGTAAGATTTATCAAACACTGGGGAGTCTGTGAACTCGCAGATAGCGGAAAATTTTCTCTCAAACGTTGCAATAAAGTTCCCTCTACCCACAATGTAGGGCAGGGGATTTCAGTTGTTGGCTGTAAATTTTATATCCACTTTTTTATGGGTACGTCTTATATTTATTTTTTGCCTTTTCGCCACGTAGAGGAGAGGAACAAGGACACGGAACGTAAGGAATTTGGCTATGTCCGTTTAGGAGGAAGCACTCCGACATTCACCTGTAGTGATTTCGGAAAATCCATGGAAAACTGAAATATGAGTGGCCGGACTGGAAATATAAACCAGCAGTCCTCCCTGAATTCAGGCCAGAGCCGAGACCACTTCTCCATCAGATATCAGCTTTATTTCCAATCGAATTATTAGCCAAGTGTAGGATCCTAGTGTGCTAATAAAACGAGAGCAATATCCAGTTCCTACTGAAATTATTTTCATTTTCCACAGGCGAAGCTTTTGGAAGCGAGCTCGTTTAAGAGCTAAAGATCCATATTCCGTAACTTTTGCGTTATTTTGGCGGATATACTACTTTCTAAATATGTATGATGTCTTTTTCTTACTTGTTTCATTCCTCCCAGGTGAAACCTGTCTGCTGTAGGGTTACAAGAACGCTTTTCAGACAAAAGGGAGGGGATTGTTGAGACAAGGAACGGGAACAAGTACGGCCATGGCCTTTTAAAGGAACTATCCCGGTATTCGATTGGAGTGACTTCGGGAAACCATCGAATATCAAATCCCGGATGGTATTTACAGGATCAAATCTCCCAATAAAGATCATCGATCCTCTCCCATACCGAAAAAAAACTGAATCACAGGACATGATTTGCCCGACCGGTTAGCAACGCTATTTTCACAGGGGTCAAATCTCCAAAAGAGGGGCATCTTCCAGGATGAACATAGATTCATTGTTGACTGAGTAGTAACTGTGTCGCAAACACCAACCAAACAAGGCAAGAAGAAACGAGGTATGAATCTTCAGCAGCAAAAGCAATTAAAATTTTTACCATCATAAAATTATGCCGTAGCTTTTATACATTTTTATTGTCCACTGACAGTGTTTCGTTTGTCAACTCTGACGACAATGTCTATTAAAATCAAACACATTATAAAATTAACTTAGGTTGGGTATAAATAATGATAGATAGAATTAATCTAGTATTCTGCTGACACAATTATGTCATTATTATCATTCTGGTGAAGGAAGTGCCTAGATGGCAGTTTACATACATACCAATTTTAGGCATTATTCCCAGTATTATTTTAATCATTTTTTTCTAATTTATGTAGGTTATATTGATCATAACCGATCTTTTTAACGTATAAAAATGTCTGACTCAACTACAAATGGAAACTTTCCTCACTTCCTTCAGGCTGGAAATAAATGCTAGTTTATGCTTTCGGTTCTGGTTCCCATAGCACATACTACTCCAAATTCTTCATTCAATATCCAACACTGGCTTATAGTCAACGTAGGTAACACACACTACATAAGCAATCCCTTTACTCGGTTCATGTATTCCAGTAAATCCCTACCCGACTCCTTTATTATAACAGATGCTTATTCTATTTTAAAATGTACGGTAATTTTCGCGAGGAAATCTAATGAAACTTCCATCAACGGTCCATTTATGTCACTCCAATAATGTGTGTCAAATTCAGTAGCACCATGACAAGTAAGGTTACTGTCATGGTTGCGAAGTTTGTAAATTCTCCAGGAAAGTCCACTACTTTATGTCTAATAGATGAGTAACTTTAATAGTTATAAATGAATGCAATTTTTCTCGGCGTTGTTTATTTATAAACGTTTCTCGGGAAACAAACCGAGTAATATTATTATTGATGCACAATATTTCGCCGACTTTATTTCCGTCGTCATCTTCAGGTGCAGTTGTAAGTCTTGAAGTCTGCCTTGAATATTACTCGGTTTGTTTCCCGAGAAACGTTGATAAACTTTAATAGTTTCCACTGACGCCTTTATTATGTGTTTTGTCAAGCAGAGTTTATTTTGACGATAATTTCTGCTGACTTAGAGTATTTTAAACAAATGTGCACAGTTGAAGGCAGACAATGCTCCGAAGCCATTTACTTATCCACATGTGGCCCTCGTTCAACCTTACACGTAAACTAATTGTCCTTCATTTTAGGAACGATGCATTGGGTGTCCTAAACAACAAAAAACAGCCGCTGAAGATGCAAAGTGAATTTCAATACATACAACAAAAAACCTTGGTAGGATTTAAATTAGGGAAAAATGGGGGATAGAATTTCTGGGGCAAACGAATGAAACCAATAATGTAACATTTTACTCTAAGGATTTAAATTTTAGATGGTCAGAATATAATTATTGAATTATTCCATTTATTATTATTTCTCTCGAGTCAACAGCTGTATATTCATTCTGCTTATTTCATTATTCACTGATTTGATACTTTAATCACTTTATAACGTATTGGTTTTATATATACTACAGTGTTTGGTGGTTCTTCTTCTTTCTTTCTTCGTTTCGCACATTCATAGAGCGTGCTGATTGTTGTTAGAAAGCTTAATGACGTTTAGCCTTCCTATTCTCTCAAAATCTCTTCATAAACTCACTGAATTGCATCTAATGTTTCTTTTGCAACTTTGCACCAGCCCCGCTTCTAGATTTCACCACAAATGTGGGGTTATTTACAAGGGTTCAGAAAACTTCGCGATTTTTCATGGTGGTGTCCTCATGTTAAACTCACTGAGATACCCCGTCAGCCACCTATTATCGTAGTTTTTGAATTTATTGAACTGAATAATATTTTTGATAATCTATTGTTATCCATTATAAACATGTGTCCAAAGTATTTCCAACTTCTCCTGCGTATTAGTGTTGCTGAAACTCTCTGTGACTCATGTATGCAGTTTGCCTCTACATCGAAATTTTATTTTTCTGAGTTGGGCCCAATATTTTAAAAAGAATTTCGTGATCTTGATTTTCAGTTTCTAAAATTTTAGAATGAGCTTCTAAATTAAAATCTCTGGTTCTTACAGAGTTTCTGGTAAGGCAACTGTTTTGTAATGTTTCATTAAGCATCATCACCGTAGAAATTCCACGTTATTCATGTCCTGAAGACAGAATTATTTATTCAAGATATTTAAAACAGAATTCATGTGAGAGCGTTTCATACGCCGTTTCAATTTTATCGTTCTTGCACTTTCACTGAAAGTTCTATTTAGTGGTTTTGTATTAGATAATTGATTTTGCATATTCCTTGTTGTATTATTTTATCTTATTAATTAGTATAGTTAACAGTACCTTGTTCTTAAAAATCTTTAATCCTTTGTCCGCTATCGTGAAATTTTTTGAAAAAGCATCTTGTATTTTAGGGTTAGAATGAGGCATAATGCCGCTACGAGGCTAACTGGTTCATAGTAAGTTAATTTTCCTTCAAAATGTTTGTAGTTTGTAACACGTAACCTGTCCTGATGAGAACACGTAATAGAATTCAGTAAAGATTTTCCGAAAGAAATGAGTTGTCAATATTATCTTTTATATGCAACTATCTAGCATTTCTTTCAATGACCGTATCTTAAATTAATTGTCGTTCATTTATTTTTACCTTAGCATGGTTTTTTGGTCACTTTCATCCAGGGAGAGAACATCGTAAATCTTTTTTTAAACTTATTTGTCCTTTGATGTTATCTCTTGGGGCTACAATTGTTCCTGTTATAATATCTGAAACAAATGTTTGTAACACCTTGTCTTATTTTCTATTCTTTACTTCCAAATAGTTGTTGATTACGATTTCATTAATAACTTCACAAGCTAAAGCAAACACTTTAATTTCACAAGTTTCCATATTCAGTCACAAACTAATTACAACATTTGAGTCGGCATTCCACTATCGTTATTGATGAATGTTTTCCTGCTTTAATTACGTTGGTGCTCACCGGAGGGTTAAGTAACTCCGTCGGCCAGTGGGAACGGGGATAAAAAAACGCGACGTTTCGGCTGCGAACAGACCATTACCCGCGGGGCAGACTGCGCGCGCTTTTGTGGCGAGCGACTGTATTGTTGTTTACTGTACACGCCCTGTCCGATAAAGGAGGAATCAATCAAACGGACGACGACGTCTCCGCTGCTCCGCCATTTTCCCCGTGCCGCGTTCTTTTTCCCCGGAGGCAGAGAGGGTACGAGGGAAAGCGAGGAAAAAAGGTAGGGGGCGAATATCCATCGTGTGGGAGTCAACTTCATTTATCAGGGGTGTGGCCGGCCAGACTGGAGAGGTGTGTTTTTTCGTGGGAGTTGGCGCGCGCCTCCAGATTGATACGCGAACACCATTTAGATACTTGAGGCCGTGGAAGTTATTAATGGTGCGGCCACGTGACTTCTCGCTGACAGCGACAGCGGTGAGTGAAAGGGACAGCGGGCGGCCAGACTTCGCTCCTTCAGACGTGGCCGTATTTTTCACGTCGTCACCACTTTCGCACACTGCTAGCAGTTTGAGAAGAAAAAAAACTGTAATAATTTTGACAGTGTACCAATAAGACTTCACCCCACTTGTTCAGTTTATTTCATAACCATGATGATTTCAGTAAAGGCGCGTGCACTTCAGAACGAGGCAACATGCGAACGCGACCGAGGCGAGGTGAGGCAGAACGGATGCCTCGTATGCTCACTTTTGTTTTACACGAACGCAATTATCCTAGGCACCGAACGTGGCAGGTATCTGTCCATTCGTTCGTTCTGACGAGTTGACAGTGTTGCGAAGTTGGAGCGTGGATATTATAACAGTTCTCTGACCCAGCCTTTTAAAGAAATTGTATTTCAAGATAATTAATTGTGGATTTATGATTAGTTGTGAACTTGTGTATATGCGTCATGCAAATTAACATTGTTTTATGGACCAAAAGCTGTGTAAATGAGATGTAATATGACTATGGATAATATTATGTATGAAACAATAATTAAAAGCTTGTAATTGTAAGTATTGATGTGAGCTAAGATGTTTGGAGGACAATTTGTGACGGTTTGGACAGGTTTATGTTGATAATGTTGTGTGTAAATACCTTTAACAATCATTTAGAGGAATTTTCTAATGATTTTGCATTAATTCTGATCATTTTAATCTGGTTTTGATTGTTAGCTGCATTGTCGCCGTTCGAGAAACATCGGGCGGCTTTTTCTGTGTTATTCTGGATTTTTCTGCACCAACTGTATAAAGAAGCGTCAGAGTCGAGTTAGTTAGTTGAAAGTTGAGTGGTCTGCAGTTTGTAGTTTAATCGCCGGAACAGTTGTGAGTCGCTTAGCATCTTTGGATCGAGACGAAGTCTTGCTGTGTAATGTTATTGTATAGCAATACAGGATAATAAACTAAAATGAATCGTGGGGAGTTACATTTAAACAGTATGATTGAAGACTCTTCTTCAATCATTTTACATACATTGCAAGAATCTCGTCCGCTGACTGTAAAATCGAAGAATGATTCAAATTTTTAAAAATCAGTAACCGCTGAAGAAGGTTAGCCATAACATTGAAATATTTGGCAACTGATGATTCATTTATTAGCTTCCAATACGTTTTCAGTGCATAGACGCCACTGATTTCAAGAATTATACCAGAAGTATGAAAGGCTATAATAGACATACTGATTCAAAATGTGAAGGTATATTGAATTAAAATTTTAGTCTTACGAAAGTACAACAGTTGTAAATATTGAGTATGATCAGGACTTTACCTAACATTAAAAAAATAAAAAATAAAAAATAGTCTCTTCTTCACTAAACTACGCGCCAAGCATCCTCTATTTTTAAAGCATTATGATAAGGTTTATCGTCCTTCTTCTTAATATGGGACTCCTTAATGAAGGAATGCACCTTGCTTTGTCCAAATAACGAAAAACTCGTTGACTAAAATATGGAGGTTTGTTTAATTTCAACGCACGGTGTTTTTGAACTACGACTGAGTACCAACGTGACAACGTGAACGAGGGAGGCAGATGAATGAATATAAATGCCCGTCCACATACAATGCGCGGGAACACCGAACTCTTTTCAAAGTACCGAGTCTGGGAGTATGGCATTCGAACCTCCTCGAGTCGTTCGACTCCAAGCTTCTCTACTTGGTCAACATTGTATGAGAGATGGTGATGCACGAATCCTAATCACCAGATAGAGTACCAAAGTCCTGTATTAAATCCCATACCTCTCCACTCTGAGTATGTAATGAGAGCATACGACAGTGTTTGTAGTGATTCGTCCGTCTTACGGCGAAGTTACACTAAGAGGTCTAAGTTGTCTTTCGGAAGAGTAGACCTGAATTCTTAGGCACCAAGTATCACCCTCTCCATTTTTCATCTTCTAGTCGCAAAAAAACAATAAACACAAACACACACGCTGTACATAAGACATTCTCAATACAGTCATATCTTTAGTAACACATTCGTACACATCCACACTGGGGAAGCCCAAGCGAATACACCCCGATTAAATGGAGATGTATCTCCTCCATACAGACGCGTACGCCTGTGTTACAGAGGATAACAATAATTTCGCTAAAATGAAAAAAATAACAGTAAAACTGTCATAGATTCGTTACACCAATCCTGATCTTCCACGTATATTCGCATTTTTAAAAATTTTATTCTTTCACTGTTCCTGCGGCAGGAACCGAACGTGATGATAAAGCTGTAATGTTCTGGCCTTGTATTCGGTATGACGTGAGTTCGAATACCTGGACGGGGCCATCCAGATTCTGGTTTCCCAAAGTCACTCCATGTAAATGCTGACCTAATTCCTTCTCGTTTCTTGCTTCTTGCCCCCCGTCCCGCTTCTAATGACCGTAATGAGGTAATGAGGCATAAAGCCATAAGCAAAAAAAAAAAAAAAAAGGCTGGGATAGGTTTCTGCACTTGCTTTAGGAACTTTTCCAGGCTCTTCCTCCCTTAAAGAATGTAATGTATAATAAGTCTTACAAGAATGATCTTTACTCTTCTAGTGCCTACCCAGATATCATCCCAAACAAGACCTGATACGTAGCCACCCGCCTACTGTCTTTCAAAGTCTCCAAGTTTTCTTAACCATATCTGTTAATGAGTTGATTTCTCCGATTATTTTCATACACAGTTCTCGCTCATCATATGGCCCCGCCTCCACCAGGTAGGATGTTATATTTTGGCCATCTACTAGAGACACCGTTTGAGCAACGTTTTATGCCTCAACTGTGTGGCTTCCTCAATACATTCTTACAATATTGCCTCTAACAATTTTGAATTACTAACCTACAACCTCCCAGAGCTGCCCCACCGAAAGACCAGATATTTATTTTTTATACCATACGTCAGCTTTTCTCCCCTTAGTTAACAAACTATAAATTCAGCTGGTCTTATATAAAATAAACCTTAACCGCGTTTGTTCTTTCGTTGAATTCTTGGAAGGCTATTCTCTTCATCCATCTTATCGACGGTATGTGTCATTTTTATCTTACAGACCACTAAATTTTAAGTAACATTATTTAAAACTAGTTTACGCAATTAATTTTCAAGATCATACTCCAGGACTAGATTACGAACAAAACCGAACATCAGTACCATGAATTAGATTTACAACTTAATTCCGAAGATCAGTATATAGTTGTGTTTTTTTTTTTCTTTTGGCTTTACGCCTCGTCGATTTCGAGACTATTAGAGGCTGGAAACCACTGCAGACAAGAAACGGGAAGGAATTTGGTCATGACCTTGTTGAAGGAACCGTTCAGGCATTCGCTTTTAGTGATTTGGGGAAACCATGGTAAATTAAAATCTGGATGGTCCGACGGGAATTTAAACCTGCGTCCTTCTGATTGTGATGCATTATATAGACGTAGAATGCCACATTAATTTTGAACACCATTCAATAAAACTAGATTACCAATGCTTGAGCTTTCTTTCTTTCTGCAACTGTAAAAAAATCGCTATCATAATGAGGCTGCTTACCTTATATTAAATTCAAAATTTTTCATCAGTGTTTGACAGCAAAACGTTTCTCCTTCTCAAGAATGCTCTTTTTAAAAGAATAGAGTTGAGACAATTTCAAAGACTTAGCAAA
This sequence comes from Vandiemenella viatica, assembly GCA_031002005.1. Taxonomy (NCBI): domain Eukaryota; kingdom Metazoa; phylum Arthropoda; class Insecta; order Orthoptera; family Morabidae; genus Vandiemenella; species Vandiemenella viatica. The sequence goes on along the minus strand of CM061919.1, from coordinate 234,454,895 downwards.
AAGTTGCAATGCCGTTCCCTACTTACACTGCTCCTGCAGATCTTTCTCATCTTGTCCCCAAACTTGCAATAACTGTGAGGCAATGGTACTCATCGCCGGTTAACTAGTTCAATATCTAGTAGCCCCCTCCAGCACTCTGATTTTCAGCAGGAGAATATGTACCTCCACAATGTAAAAATTTCAGGTCTTACAAAACGCGTAGACGTGAAGGTAAGCGAATCATTAAACGTTGTTCAATTTAGACTCCAGATCAGATAGCACTGGCTCGTTTGAGACAGCTGGATAAAATGAAAGACAGAAGCAGATACCAATCATACGAGATTCAGAGTATGACTATTCCAAAATAGCTCCAAGACTGAAGTCATACAGGGTCCGGCAATAAAACCTTCCGCATTTGACGTAGCCGGCGTGCGGGTTGTAGTGAAGAGACTGATGTGGAGAGTGTTTTGTTTTAAAGCGGTGTACGTGCCATTTTCAGTGTGCGCCATGGCGTGGCTTGGTGAGCATCGTGTGTTTGTTGTGGAGGAATTTATTGTTAACGATGGTTCTGTGATCAATACTCAGCGAGCGTTTCGGAGACTATTCGAACTTGGCCGACACGATCGTGTCCCGGATAGAAAAACTATTCAACTGTGGGTGTCAAACTTCAGAAAGACAGGTTCAGCACTGAAAAGAAAACCTACAGGCCATCCTCGGACTGCAACAACGCTGTAAAATGTGAGTGTGTCTGTGCAACAATCAGCAATGCGTTCAGCACTTAAACATGCAGCTGCCCTGGAATTATCTGATAGGAGTGTAAGAAGAATTCTTCATAGAGAACTTCATATGCACCCCGTTCAAAATGATGGTTACCCAGGAATTAAGTGAAATAGATTTTGAAACTCGCAGAACTGCATGTGAAGAAATTCTTCAAAACATTCCACCTAGCGCTTTGTTTATTTCTTCGGATGAGGCCCATTTCCACTTATCAGGAACTGTAAACAAACAAAATTTCCGCTACTGGGCTGCAGAAAACCCCCGTGAAATTCATCAGCAACCACTACACAGCCCTCATGTGACAGTTTGGTGCGCTGTTGCTGAATGTTTTGTGTGGGGACCGTATTTTTTCGAAGAAGGTGGCCACACGGTAACGGTTAATTTCAACCGTTATTGTCACATGCTAGAGACCTTACAACCTACAATAACCCAGTTTATTGCAGATCATGAAGATCAAGAAGTGTGGTTCCAGTAAGACGGAGCAACATCTCACACATCTCGGCGATCTATGGAAATATTGCGCGAGTTGGTTCCTGGCCATCGCGTGGCCCTCAAGGTCGCCTTGTGATTTTTTCTTTGAAAACACTTGAAGGCTCTAGTGTACAAACATCATCCCACAACGCTGCAAGAACTTAAAGAGGCCATTTCCCAAGAAGTGGCAGCCATTCCAAGAGAAATGACACGAAGATGTATCGAGAACTTTCGGGATAGACTTCGTCAATGTATCAACAATGGAGGACGTAGCAGATATAATTTGTAAAACCAAATAATTAAAAAATGGCAAATTATGTATTTTTCATAAATAAAAGTAATTATTCTCTATCATAGTTTTTCTGTGGCAACCTATTAAAATGAGAGAGGTTTTATTGCCGGACCCTGTATAAGAGTTTTTGGAACAGATATACAGACACCACTTCAAATTCAAGCATAGGCAAGGCGCGTAGCACTGAAGAAGGAAACAGTTCCTTACGATTCTGCAAGGAAGAGGTCACCAACAACCCGAAGAAATTTGGAAAATCTTGAACCCGCAGTGACGGGGTGCAAGTTTTAAGACAAGACGAAATCTGCGATGGTGGATATTTTAGGACAATGAGAAATGTGTTAATGTTCACGAACGTGGGCATTTCTTTAACACAGAAGAGTTGATTCACGAAAATTACAGAATCCGTAGTTCGTAGAAACTATCTTAAACCACATCCCGAAGGTTAGTCGGATCCTCCCAAAGAAATAATACGAAGCTATTGTGTCAGAGGTAGGACTGCCAGCTCCTTCCTTCTTGAAATGTCCTGGCGTATTTCAACTTTTAAAAATTCGTGACCCCGCCGGGACTGGAACCTGGTACCAGACACCGAACTTTTGAAAGTAAACGCCGTAACCACTGATCGACCAGTTCATATTTTTTTTGTTTTTGTTTTAACACAAACGAAATTGGATGTTTTCGATAGCGTCGTAGCTGGTTTGCTTGAACAAGGCAGTCGGCAGTGCAGGAGATGGGTCGGCAACCCGCGACACCTCGACAGCTCCAGGTCGTTACGGACGCTACTCGCGACATCTGCCGCCCCCGCAGGCCGGCACCGTGCCGCCCCCACCCCGCCGCCCCCACGGCCCCCGCCGCCGCCTCGCCTCTTGTAGCGAAGCGCCACGGCTCCCGATACATCAAAGCGACAAGCGACGCCACCCTGCTAGATTGCTCTCAATAATTACTATGCAAAATTATTATTAGCATATTAATTAAAGAAAATGTAATTAAAATAGAGATAGGGTGACACGGGGTCGCGGGGCTGCAGGGGTGCGAGCTTATATATGAAGCTGCCCGCGATGAAGGGGGTGAGCGGGGAGGGGTTGTTGTTGACGCTTGTCGCTTCTTCCCGCGCAAATAATTAAAATTGTTGACACGGTTTTATAAAAGACGCGATAATATATTTTGCTGTCCTTCCCCGAGCAGGCGCCTCACTAATTCCTGCCTCGTCGCAGTGCCTCCGTCATTTTTTCCCCGACACCCCCCACCCCTCCTACCTCATCACCCGACGTCCAGTGTGCCGACGTTACGTTCTTGCGTGACGTTGAAAATCAATCTCGGGGCGCGAGTTTTTGCGAAAATAATTTTTTTTAAATTATGAATATTGATAAATAAGTTTGAGTTATGAATATTGATGCGGATGGACAGGTGCAGATGTTGAGCAATTACGGCGCTTCTGGCCACGCTGCTTTGTCGTTTCGAGTACACGCGCGGTGTTTGGACCATTAACTTGATGGATAGCCAGTAATGCGGAAAGTTCTCTGACGTTCTGAGTGTGTTGTGCTTGCAACGCGAGACATGCGTTTGTACACCGCACCGTCTCAGTTATTCCTCAACTAGTTGCGTATCCGGTTACTAATTCGAAACGGACTTTTGTTTTTAACAAAGCAGTATACTTCAAACAGCTTCCAGTTTCTATCTTTGTTACGTTCATGTTTCGTGAGAATAAATCTTATATGCTAAATTCCAAACATTGCTATAACTCCCATTAAAATTTAAATTATTATCCAAGCTTGGTGGCTGAGCGGTAACGCTGGTTCAATTACAGTTCACTCATCAAGATTTAGGTTTTTAGTGGTTTCTCTAAGTCACTTCAGGCTGGGATGGTTCAATCAAAAACCTATTGCTCGTGACGTCGATGAGCCGGAATGCCAGAAGCGAAAAAAGAAAAAGTTATAATTCAGGTCACTAACTTAAGGAGCGTCCATAAACCACGTAACTCCATTTTGGCCTCCTGTGAAACCCCCCCCCCCACGTAGAACATAGCTTTTTTCCATATTGATTCCAGAAGACATTTTGTACTATTTTCTCTTGTCAGACTTTCGCAAATTACATACGGGTATAATTAAATGACGAAAATAAATATTTACATGCTGTTGTGTGTTTGTACCTCATTTTAACTTTGACAAATAATATGAATGAAAACCTTCGTGGCTTCGCTCGGAATCCCCACGTAGCCTATAACCGGACTGCGGACTGTTGGCAATTTATCCTGGCAGGGCAAGCCAGATATAACCTTTCTAATTCTTGTTTTAATACTGGCAGGTTGTGCTACATATAACCAGTCTGTCAGTTGGTTGGTATTGATGTTAAATAAAAAGCCATATATACACTCGAACAACAAGAAATATTTAATAAACCAAGATAGGTAAATGCCATAGGATGTTTAGTACACACCATGCTTTCTATATCACCTCAGCGATCACAAACCAAAACACGGCGTGACGTTTTTCTCCCTTCTCTCTGGCCGCGCCCGCGGACCAAAGATTATTGTAACTTAATACTACCCAATGACATTGCAATATGAACAGTCTGTGGAATTAGTGAGCGAGTTCATGTATTCAAATTATTACCTTGTCCATTAATTTACTAAGATTTAATAATTACAAAAACAAACTACTTACTATACATTAATCAAATATTCCACTTACTTTTTTCGGGGATCGCACTGCTTTAATTGATTAATTAGTACCGACGTTTCGGCGCCCAACCTGGTGCCTTCATCAGGGTTTCCGGAATCGAAATGGTGTGGTTTTCACACAACTCCGTCGCTGAGTTAACTGTTTTGGTTACCGGCAGCGGATGTCAACTGTTCCAGAGATCTTGTCGTTGGAGGTTTTGTGTTCCGAATGTCCACGAGTGTACACCATTTCGATTCTGGAAACCCTGAGGAAGGCACCAGGTTGGGTGCCGAAACGTCGGTACTAATCCATCAATTAAAGCAGTGTGATCCCCGAAAAAAGTAAGTGGAATATTTGATTAATATGACGCCTGCTAAAAGGGTAAAATGTTGTATACTTACTATATACTTGGAGTCGTAGCGTGTATGTTACAAGTCCAGCCAACCCCTCCTCCCCGTTTTTTAGACCGAGCAACGTAGTTTATGGACGCTCCCTTATTTGAGTCATCACTTGTGTTACCGGTTAAACGTGGTAAAAGAACGTACAAGCATAAAAAACGATAATTAATAATTTTATTCAAAAGTAAACATGAAATTCTCAGAAATTTGTCAGTCCTAGAATAAATTCTAATGAGGAAGGAAGCGCCCTTAAATCCGTTTGTACCTCTGTGTGACAGTGCTGTTAAAACATTTTTTTATTTATTTATTAAAGTTTCTCGGGAAACCAGCGAGTAATACTATTATTTATACACAATATTTCGGCGACATAAAACTCCGTCTCCATCTTCACGTGTAGTCAGAAGACTTGAAGTTTGCCTGGAACTAAATATTGTTTATAAATAATAGTATTAGTCGGTTTGTTTGCCGAGAAACATTCATAAATATGCAACGCCGAGAAAAATTGCGTTCATTTATACATTGGCTTTGTTTACGACCTAACGCCTCGTCGATATCGAGGTGGGAGATGACTGGGCGATTCGAATCCGTGTCCTCCCCAATACCGTGGAACCGAGCGTTACCAATCTGGGTTTCTCGGTACTGTTCTATTGTGATGCACCTGTTCTACCGTGTTCCTTCCGCCTGTAGCTAAGCACTCGCATGTTTTCTTTGAACTCGCCAGGTTTCTTTGAGCGAGCTTGGGCTTCTCATTCAGTGCAGGTAGGTTAGGAAAACAGGTTCGTGGTATAAGATCGAACGCCGGTTTCCCCTGTGTAGTGACCGCTGTGTGGTTGGCTATGAGGGGTGTAGACCGCAAATGGACGGTCGTTGGGTCACCAAGACGGACGCGACTGGGTGGTCCAGTGTCGAGTTTCTGCGGTGACAGCAATTAGCTGCTGGTCAGTCTATCAATCTCCCGTCGGCCCGCCCGTCGGGAGGAGCGACTCGAGTGCCCGCCAATCCGTCTTGTGTTCCGACCACTGCTACCAACCCCGCCAAAACATACGCGCGCAGATGGTGGCTACTGCAACTCGTCAGGATTACGGACATTCTTATAAGCAATATTATGTTGTTTTCGTAAATATCTATGTATTTTCAGAGGCCCCCAAATTGGTTTCATTTTTGCGGTAAACTGTGTGTAAGAAAAGGAAAAATTGGGGTGAAAAGGAATGATCCAGTTATCTTCATCACCATGATTATACGTTACGAATTTTGCGGGATTTCCCGAACATGCATGTCTGGCGGTCGCTCCAAGATTTTTCCACCACCACTTTTCTCCAGCCACTCCCTTCGTCCTGATATGTACCATCCGTATTTTCCGTGGTCTTCCGTTTAGTCTCCTTCCGTTCCAAGTGTTCAAGAGTGCTAACTTCGGCACTCACCCCTCCTCCAACCTCATGACATGCCCCAGCCAATGCTTTCTTTACTTCGTTAATATCTCTTCCAGTGCTTAAACTCTCCATGAATTTTTCATTTATGATTTTATCTTTTCTTGTGACGTTCATAATCATTGCCAAAAGCCTAATATCTGCTAATATCTCTCTTTGTCGAAGTCCAGTTTTCAGAGCCATAGGGCAGTATCGGTTGGTAACATATTTTGTAGAGTAAGATTTTCGCTTCCTTCCCTATGTTCCGCCTCAAGAGCACATCCTTTAAGGGATTGTCTAAAAATAATGGGATAAATAAAGAAGCTGAATAAATATTGAGTCTCATTTTGCTTTATTTGTGAGACGAACGATAAAGTTCTTAATGTTCAACATCATTATTTTTGTAAGTATTAATGGCTGCAAATTTCCGTATTCAAGTCATATGCAGGGCTCATCATCGGCAATATAAATAGCAAAAAGTTAATAACTGATCGAATGCAATTGGATAACCAATAGTGCAGATTCAGATCACCCAACGTAACATACTCGCATGACGAATCTCAACAGTCACAACAATTATTGCAATACGACTGGAATTTGTGCAGAACTCCTATGCCAACTGCCTTTTCGTAGCACTTTTCCCCCTCTTTTTCTTTTTTGTCCACGCCAAAATTTTCGGATCAGAAATTTTAATGTAATTATTTTCACTGAACATTTGTTGTAAAATTTAAAAACCTAAATTACAAGTTGATAGGAAAAATTTAATTATAATAGACGGTATATACGTAAGTTGTGTATTTCGTTGCTGATGAAGACTGAGAACAGGCTGTGATACTGATAAAAGATGTCAGAAAAGCTAAGGCAATTAAGACAGTAAGGAGAGAGAAAATGGGGCTCTAACAGGAATCAGAGGTAGAATAATATAATAGGAACAAAAACACAAAAATAAAGGAAGTAGTATCCATTTCGTGTTCGCTCTCGAAAACAGTTTTTTCCATACTTCTGCTCTCGGATATCCCGGAAGGGTCTGGCCCCGGATTGACAGAGTTTCGATTTGTGGCGCATGCGGCTGCGTCGTGGCTACGTTGACCTAACCTAGTAATCCTACTTGGAAAAGGGAACTTACAGTTAAAAGTTGAATCCAATCCACAGAAGCGTTCTGGCGTACTTCACATTGCACCGCAAGCTGTGCCGGAGTTGGAGGTCGGATTAAGGGTTTTTGAAAATCGCCGCCGAAACAGAGATTCGAAATGAAGACTTTCCGATCTCCAGCCAGATGCCTTTACTACTGAGCCACCTTCTATGTTGATAACCTTTTTGTATTCCTCCAATACAGTAGAGTGCATTTCCGGTATTGTCGATGAGACACATGTGATCCTTGCTTTTAAAAATAATTTTATGGGCAATATGTAACAGATAAAGTAAGACAAACTTAATGTTATGCTGTGTGATGTTTACAACGTTGGACGTACTTGCGTCACATCTGTGTGACAAAAAAATAACTACCGCAGAAAATGGATAAAAAGATCAAACATTGTAGGTCTTCGTTTTGTACAGCGCGAGATGGAAATTATTATGTTTGGAATGATACATAAATTTGTAGTAGAAAACTATTAATAAATTTCAGCCGTTATTTTCTAGATTTTCTTCTTACCCGTCTTTCGATTAGCTGCCATTTCAAATAGTTTTCTGGACCGTCTCTCCTCAGGTATTCGGGTGACATGTAGGTACCACATAAGCAGGGTTGTATCTACTTCGCCTCGTACTCTTAATTAACCTACTTTGTCTTTTTTTCTCCTCATCTGGTACGTGCTCTAACACAGATAGCCTTATATTTCTTTGAAAGTACTTAACAATTAGTAAGAAGTGATTTAGCTCTTTTGTAGAGATCTCTCGTCCATACAATTATAAATCTTCAAGCAGGCGTGAAAACCACTTAATCAATTTGAGTTGGCTTAGTGTGATATCTTATGCCTCTACGCATCCGGGGAACGAAGAAAGAAATAATAATTCGTTCGTACCAACAAACAGATAGGCGTCACAGATCACACTGCATCTCAAATGAATACTACTTCGCAATATACCCACCAAAGATAACAGTACAACAAAGATAAAAAATCCACCATTTGGATTCAATATATATATAATTTTGATTACTTATTTGTTCAGTTTTCTGAAATACAGTACGTTCTAATCAGTCAAAATTTTAATCAAATTATTGCATCAAAGATTAACATCCCAAAAAGCGCAAAAAATTGTGGGGTTTAATTTACAGTAGCACGTTTTACAACAAACAAGTGAGCTATTACGTGTTTGAAAGTATAGCTTGGAGGCAGCAACAATTTAGAAAGAAATGTCTGATTATGGCTCCGATAAGGTTAAACGTCAAACTGAAGCATATATACCGAAACATCACTAATTGAAGAACTGCGTGAACTATCGTTTTGCGGTAGATGGTATCTCCGATGTACCTGTAAGTCTTCAAGTCATTTATAAATCTAATCGTACAGTAAAAACACAGACATCATGACCGTTTTTTGTAAACCGTATTCAGTGTCGGGTACTTATTTAAAACATTTAACACCTTCCGAGTTCTGTGGTGAACACAACCAATTCCAGAGTGGTTAGCAATTACTTTAATTATTCGTACCCCATTTTTTGCTAATATGTTTACGCCTCGTCTAAGTCGATGTTGTTACAGGAGGCAAGGTACTTGGAGCAAAGTGTGGAAAGGAATTCGGCCATCCCGATCCCGTCATTTGCCTGATGTGGATGGGGAAAACGAAGGAAACTCCAAATTTGGATGGCCAGACGGAGATTCGAACCCGTGTCTTCCCGAATGTGAGGCCAGTGCGTTATCGGTTAATCAACACGATCGGTAAATTATTTCAGTATATTTCAGGACAAAAGGATGCAGCGGCAGTTTGTTACTGTGGAGTTGACGTAAATCATATTACCAACCTTGCAGGTAAGTCTGCTAATTCAGAATTGCATACGGGGAAGACTGCAGTAGTGCCGCGTGGTACTGGTAACTTTCTGGCGTCTGATCACAAGCAATCTCCGCTGCTCCTTCCCACTACTCGATGCAGCCCGCAACACTTCATTTCACACCTGCCTGCACCGCATTTGCTGCTCTTTATGTAGGCGCTACGTGGATTTTCGCAGTTCCTATTACCTCGCCTGCTGCGGAGCAATGTTGACGGTTACGGGGAACCTGAAGCTAGCAACTCCACGTCTCACGTCTCTATCAGACTGTTTATTTCTTCAGACACCTCTACGGCAGTCACTAAACATCAGCTTTACTACCCATTCACATCAACCTTATTATTTAAACTAAACCAAGTATTACGTAAAATATAGAAATTCCCGGTTAGCTCCTCGCAGCAACCCTCTTTAAAATACTTGAAATATGGGATTCCGAAACTACACCCATAAATGAATGTTCATTGAAGTCGTAAAAATTGTGTGAGTAACATATTAAAGTTAGTTTAAATTAATTGCGATGGAGCACACGCTCCTGTTGCAGTTTCCTTCGACATCCATTTTCCGGTTTCTTCTTATTTAAAACGCCCGGGGAAGTACTAGCTACAATTCTAGCAAAGCTGGATATAAAGATTACCCCTCCAGAAAAACACAATTGTTTAGTATGGATCCTAAATCAGTCAATGCAGGATATATTGCAGAAGACTTCCCAGAATTTGGAAGAATACCTGACAATGCTCAAAATAAAACAATGGAGCCTAAAGAAAACTGAGAAATATAATATTAAGTTCTGGGGCTATCTGGATGAGATACTCAAAGACAAAAAGAACACCAGCCAATGAATGACAAGGAAAGGGCTGCAGTTTTTTGATTCACCATGACATCGGAAGAGGGAGAGAAACAAGAGATGACCAGCGGATGAAGGTTCTGGTTTCCCGTTAGTTCGAGACGCCTGTTCGTGCTTGGTGGACATTGGTTAAGAATAATGGTGGTGTGTGTTTATAACTAAAAGGGGAATGAACTGTTGTTGTTAATTTCTCGATTGAGTGTTTATGCTGGTTTTTCATGTGTATGTTTTTAAAAAGTTTAGTTGGGGAAAAAACTGAAATTCTTAGTATTACACTTGTCAAATTTTAAATTCTTTAAGCATTTTTGGTAGATTGTTCAATACATCTCAAGAACAATTTATTCCAACACTCACTGCTTTATTCAGAACATAAAATTTTCAGATTCCCTTGTGCCTCAAATCGGGGCACTGTTATGCTGTATGCTCATCTTTTCCCTTCCATTCACTACTCCTAATTCTTCAACCAATATCGTTCTAAGCTTCATTGCCAGTATACGTACCGCACACTCCAACAACCTTTTCTTGACCTTCCTCTTGTCTTCCAGCGGTCCCCAATCCAACTCCTTTATCACATCAGTTACGGATATTTCCGCACTAATTTCCGCAAATAAATCGAAGTTACCTGCTCTTCATCCAAACCAACTCCTTTATTTGATTCCCTAAATTGGATCCCATACTACACCGAAATATTCAAGCAGTGGTCTAATGAAAGTTTCGCCACCGAATTCCTTCGCTTCTCTGAGGAATCACCCTCTCCAGTTAATGACGGTTTTAGACATTTTTACAACCGACCACCCAATGTGCTCTGCCCAGTTGAGTTTACTATTGCCTCGTATTCGGGAGAACGCTTGTTCGAATCCCCGTCCGTGCATCCAGATTTGGGTTTCCTTAAAAAAGGCCATGGCCGAATCCCTTCCCATTCCTTGTCCCCAGTCCCATCCCGCCTCTAATGACCTTAGCAATCGACGAGGCGTAAAGCACTAATAATAATAAAAAAAGTTTACTATTGAATGTTATGTCAAGTTATTTACAGTTGAAGTCTTTAACAAGGAATTCCTTCTCCATCCTGTAGCCATAAACTTCTAGTTATTTATCCGTATATCTATTACGCTGATCCTTCTTTGCATTTCTCTTCATACCATGCTGACCTACCCAGCTCGATATATTCTCCAGATCATCCTGCAACTGTTCATGGTCCACAACAATGTTGATGATAGTATCGTTTGCAAATAACGTCCTCATTCCTCTTCTTCTTTAACCTCTTTACCCAACCTTTTGGGTTTGGCGCCTTAGAAGAGTTTTACTAATCATTGGCATCGTCTAATTTGGAGCTTTTATTTTACGGTTGCATACCCTTGCTGACGCCAATCATCCTAAGCCCGTTGCCTGATTACTTACTAATGGCGGAAACAGATGTGTTGACATCAGTCTGCAAAATGTCTAACCTTGTTCCGCGTGTGATAAGTGTAGTTTTTGTTTGTGAAATGTGTAGTTTATGAGATGGACGTTGGGTACCGTCAATCATTCGGCAAGATGGCTGCGGAAAAACTCCTAAAAACCGCAGCCCGGGCCCCGTTGTCCCTCGATGCAGTGTGCGGCGTCTCAAAGCACTGAGCCATATTGGTGGGTATCTGCAAACAACCTCTGAGTAAATTATTAACACACTCTTCCACAGGAATAATGGGTAGGAATGGTCCCTATATACTACCCTGAAGCGCTCACCTCTTTTGAGATGGTGTTTCCTGACTATAAGTCACAAAATGTCCTAGACGTGAGGGTTGATTTTCTTGCTTCTTGATTTACGCCTCGTCGACGTTGAGGTCATTAGAGGGGAAAGGAATGGGAAAGGATTCGGTCAAGGCCTTTTTGCTGGAACCATTCCGACGTTCGCTTGGAGTGATTTGCGGAAACCATACAGAACCAGATATGTGGTGGACTACGCGATTTCGAAGCAGGTTCGGTTGACCGGAGAGGGTGGTTGGCCGACAACTCGTGGACATGCTCCCTCTCCCCGGTTGTTGTGTGACAGATCACAGCCGGTCGGTGCCGGACGGCAGGGTTTGCCTCTTCCCCTCCCCTCCGCGAGGATATTGAAAAATGATGGGTGATGGAATCTCCTCCCCGTCAGTGCCGGCTCGCCCAGGGACCCATAGATATCGCTAACGCTCCCGCCGTCCAGTCGCTTTCATTTATAAATCTGCAGTTGCCCGGAAGGGGCAGTTTGACCCGTGACCCGGGGATATCGTTTTACTGCTCTGGTTCCTCCCCCCCAACAGCCGGGCATTCCGGTTTACTGTTTCCGCCATTTAGCATTTTATCTCCGACGGAAATATATCTTTCCGGGGGAACGCGAAGCCACTGCCCTCAGGCAATTTTTGCTCTTGACTGGTAATTGTCGAGGGTACACAGAAGTTGTTGATGGCCTTTTTAGTTTTATGGACCTGACTAGTGGTGAACATTGAACGTACAGAACTAGATAATCTATACGACCGTTAGTTATCTTAGAGATTCTTTGTACGTTGTCTACGACCTTGTAAGGATTAAGAAACTCTTATCGGCACAAGCAAGGCTGCACTGGTGTTAATTAAACAATTCCTCCCTCTGTATTAGCAGCTTCCAGTTTTTTGTGTGTTGTCATGAATTCAAAATCACCAGAATCTCATTCAGTGTGATTTGGATAAATTTAGGATTCTGTGGAGCCCTGTGAGTGGTCTGGTAGCTACGTGGTTAAGACGTCTGATTGGAGATCAAAAAGAGCCCGGTTCGAATCCCTGTTTCGACGGGCAATTTTGTAAGCTCTTAACCCTACCGTCACCACTGTTACAACTTGCTGTGTAATGTGTAGTTTGCCAGAAATCATACTTGGTTTTGTATGCTCGATAATATGTAAGTAACATACACCTAATAGCATTAACGTATTATTCTGTAAGGAGGAGAGGAACTGACCTCCAATACTAGGCCAGCTATACCTCAATCGTAAGGGTCCAAATAACCTTTTTTTTAGAGTCCCTATGTCCTAAGCGGCTGCCTATTAATACCAAAATAAGCGCGGTGAGTTTTAAAGGATCGGATCTGGTATTCGGGAGGACGTGGGTTCAAATACCTGTCCGTCCCTCAAGATTTCGGTTTACCAAGGTTTCCCTAAATCACTCTAGTACAATGCCCATCAAAAGGTGACTGCCGAACTCGTTGCCTCCAGTCTTTTCCAGTCATTACTGACGTCGACGTCGAAGAGGCGTAAAGAAAATAAAAAATAAATTCTCTCTGGCAGTACATATTTCACTTTTACATGGTTTGCTTAAATCACTAGTGGCTCAGATGGTTATGGCGCAGGACTGAGGATTGGAATTTCTCTGATTCGATTTTCGGTATCGGCTGGAATTTTTATGATCCCTGAGAATGTCTTTTGTCCATGGGAAAATTTTTCTTTGTTGGCGTATGCTAGGAGAGGACTCTCGGTAGTTTGGACGTCAATTAATTGAGTCTCCTGTACGAAATTACTGGTTTAGGTTAGGATGGCCGCGATAGAGACCTTTACTGTGCTATAGATAAATGGCGAGATGCCTTCTCCAAAATGACGTGGCTGAATTCCCAATATTATAATCCTAGTGCAACCAGAATTTTGATCAGTTGTTTCTTTTTATTTGTGTAAAAATTTAATGCGCATACTGCAAGTCTCCAGAACATGAGATGGTTTGGATTTACCATTAATTTGTGGATTTTCTTTACCGAACAGTTTTTCGTTTTTATTGGATATCAATTTATTTGAATCCCTTGTAGTATCATGAAGGGAACACGAAGTTATTATCGGCGTAAATTAGCATAGATGCTCTTACTGAGAGTATTGTTGGAAGGATTTGTTGGTAACTATCATATCTACGGGGTGTAACGCCGGAGATTGTTGTAGAAAAGTTTTAGCAGTTGGTTCTGCGGCGATCATCAGTCCGTTGTAGCTGGGCATGCGACGAAACGGATTACCTGTAATGTTTACCGTTGAACACAATGCGACGCCATTCATCAGCAGTCCAGCGAATCACTGGGATGACCATCATCAGCGAGTATGGCGGAGACCTATGGAGAGATCTCATTCTTACAGTGTTTTCGAGAGGCGCAGTGATTATACTCCCGGCGTCATGGTGTGGAGAGCCATCGGGTATGACTTAAGGTCACAGTTGGTAGTGATTGAGGGTACTCTGACTGCACGAAAATAGTACATCACGGACATCCTGAGTTTCAGGTGTTACCTCTCATGAGGCAGTATGGTGGTGCCGTTTTTAATAGGAAAATGCTCGTCCACACACGTCACGTGTTTCTATGGAATCCCTGTGGGACGTTTAAGTACTCCCGTAGCCCCATAGAACATGTGTGGGACCAGCTGGGACGTCAACTGCGTTCCAGTGCCAGTAATGTCTAAGACAGTTACAGCAGTTATTGGCCAGTTTACCTCAGCGGAGGATATAGCAATTTTATGACATCCTTTGCAACCGAATTAGTGCATGCATCCAAGCCAGACGGGGTCAACGTCATATTTTTAAGTCGGCTCATACTGCCAAGATCTTTCTAAACGTGATTAAAATTTGTAATGACCCTTCTTGGTTTTTTTTTTTTTTTTTTTTTTTTTTTTTTTTTTTTTTTTTTTTTTTTTTTTTTTCAGGCAATGTATATCTGGAAGTGATTAGATGGGATTTTGCGCCGTAAATAAAGTACTATGAATTTATTATTGACAGGATATATCACTTTTTCAATTGGTATGGGGCTTACCGAATTCAGAATAAAACATGTCATCAAATTCAATTGGCAAACTATTATTTGGACAGTTTGTGTTACAGCTGAAAATTTATTCATACGAATATTGGTGTCAGGGTGACTGCAGGGCTTACAGATTCTATTATGTAGATAAATATGTGTGTTTCTCGCTGAAAATTAATCGCTTGGCCTGCAGTAGCAAAGTGTATTTGGGTTTGTTTCATGGGTGGACGTAGGATTACCTGCATAAGGTTTGCTGATGACATGGTTTTGATGGCAGAAAGTGTCAAGATACTCAGAAGAATGTTAGAGACTTTATACAAAGGTCGGAATGAGAATCAATAGGACTATAACTAAATGTATGATGGTGGGAAAGAGTAAGAAAGAAATGATGATAACGCTGCAAGGAGAAATAATTCAACAAGTGGAGTCCTTTAAATATCTAGGGAGTATTGTGAGTGGTGATATGAGCTGCAAGAAGGAGGTGAAAACTTGAACAGCAATGGCAAAGGAAGCTTTCAATAGAAAGAAATATTTACTATGCGGAAGGATGGAGAAACCCCCGAGGAAAAAATTAGTTAAATGTTTTGTATGGAGCAGAAACATGGACGCTACGCAAAGAATATCTAAAGAGGTTGGAAGCATTTGAAATGTGGATATGGAGGAGGATGGAGAAAATAAGTTGGGAGGACAAAGTAAGGAATGAGGAAGTGTTGAAAGGAATAGGAGAGAAATGGTCACTCATAAAAACAATAAGAAACAGAAAAAGGAACTGGATTGGGCATGTGCTGAGGAACGAATGTCTTCTTAAGACTGCTCTGGAGAGGACTGTAAACGAAGAAAAGAGAAGAGAAGAGAAGAGGTCAAGCAGAAGGATGGAAATGATGGATGATATTGATAAACGAGAGAAATACTTCAGAATTAATTTCAATTGAACGCTACCTTCCCTCACTTCTATTAGTCCTTAGCGAACTCAGCATGCAGAGGACAACAAGAAGAAAGCTTGATTTCCATCCTCCAAGCATCCGTTCAGGTTGATTCATAGTATTAAGCAGACAACCGGTTACTTAAAGTATAGATATTACATAATTAATATAAAGAATTTCGATGCGTATTTCATTAAATATTCGCATGACCGTTCGGGGAAACGGTGCGTTGTAGTTCCTTGAAACAAACCTTAATTTTCTGAGGTTCTCTAATAACAACACACTTAAGGTAGTTCGACGAATCCAATTACGAGAATTATTGCAACAACAAGTAAGCTTGGGAGATGATAACCACTGCTGCGCAGCGATTTTAATCAAATTGCTCAGGCCAATTACCGCTGTTGGTGGTCTTAGACTGGTGTCAAGTTGGATTATTGGTAAACTGGACAAGAAAACTTTGTAGCTGAAATCAGGAACTGCGACATTACAGTATCACGAATCAAGCTTCATCAAAGTAAAGCGAGCCTAAATATGTGTCTGATGTATAACGTTCGTCTTTCTCTAAACATCAAAGTACACGTAACTAACTCTTACACTTGAATGCGATCTGTTATTCGCCAGACATCCTCCCCGAAAACCGAGATTGGTGGGTGACAGGTAACGCCTTGACGTCGCCTTCGGGAGGAAGTTGGTGCGAGTTCGCGTCCGTCGATTCAGTTTTGGGTTTTACATGTTTTCCCTAAATCATTAGGCGTATGCCGGGATGGTTTTTTCAAAAGGCCATGGCCGAATTCCTTGTCCCCAGTCCACTTCCGCCTCTAAAGACCACGACATCGACGAGACGTAGAAAAAACTCCTCACTGCAAAACATTCTCCTACGGCTGTTCATCGTTTTGTCTTGAATTCGTAATTTTCTTTAGTCGTTTCAAACATTATTTAAACATATACGAAAGAGCGTAATGATGTCAGCAAGAATATACCATCAACTCTCAGAATCTTTTTTTTTTTTTTTTTTCTTCCCTAGTTCGTAAAGGGAAAACTGTACAGACAGATAAGACACGGACCTTACTTCCTCTACCAACTGGGTTATGGATTTTTCGGGTTCGGCTGTTGTAAATAATTTCTAGTTATTTAAGTTTTGCGTTTACGAAATAACCTACATTTCGTAGCAGTTTGTTTGACTGTTGTATTTTCAGTACATACTTGGTATCAATCTCATAAAAGTTTCTACTGAATTATGTAAATGATTATCTGATGAAGTGTGAAATTTCTTAAATTTATTTACTTAGCAATTTTTTGAAAACCATAAGCTATAGAAAGTTCACTGTGGTTTTTCTTTAATATTTCAGGGTATACATATTACTGTAAATTTTGAGAGAATTTTCACAACAGCAATTTTGTCTAATAAAATGATAAATCCCAAAATTTGAGTGATGGTGCACTTCAGACCCATGAAAATAAAACCGAGCGTGGTGGTGTAACGGATAGCGCTCTGCCCTCGCATTCGGGAGGACGGCGGTTCGAATCCCCGTCCAGGCATCCAGATTTGGGTTTTCCATGGTTTCCCCAAATCATTCCAGGTGAATTCCGGGATGCTTCCTTCAAAAGGCCATGGCCGAATTCCTTCCCATTCCTTGCCCCCCATCATTTCCCGTCTCTAAAGACCACGTTGTTACAGAGACGTTAAACAGTTAAAAAAAATGAAAATAAAATATTTTTCCTTCCAGCTCCCACTAAATTCCTTCTAAATATTGACCCTCCCCCAAACGATTTTCCAAATTTTGCGTTGTATTCTGTAAGACTGGATTGTGTGAATATGAAAATATGAAAGCAACTATGTGAGAGCAGGTGCATTATCGTGATGCAAAAGCCTTGAACTGTTTTTCCACAAATCAGGATTTTTCTGCGGACTGCTTCACGAACATCTCGTTGAACTTGAAGGTATTAATCCTTATTAACCGTTTGAACTTGTGGAGAGACCTCATGGTGCACTATGTCATTAAAATCGAAGAACACAGTGAGAATAACTTCACATTTGACGGAAATTGTCGAGTTTTTCTCGGTCTTGGTGATCAAGAATGACTCCACTGGGACGATTGAGCCTTATTTTCGACATCATACCCAAAACTCATGATTCAATAGTTCTGCATCGTTGTAACAAAATTTGCTGCAACACGTTTTATACCCAAAAAAGATGAAAAAACTTCATGGCATGAACCAGTTGATATGCCAACATCATCAGGGACTTCTCTAATTGTGATTCCGCGATCGTTCATAATCATTTCTTTCGCTTATTCCACGATTTCATCGGTTTTGATGTGCTTGGACGACCCGTACACTCGTCTTCTTCAATGTCTTCACGGCCATCTTGAAAATGCTTGTACCATTCGTAAACCCTTGCTTTAATAGTAGTAGATTCACCAAAAGTAATATTTATCAGTTCTAAAACTTTGTTGCACTTAATCATTTTTATAGCAAAATTTAATGCAAATTCTCTGATCCATGATTTATAGAATTAAAACAATCGCCGACACGTTATTACGTGTCTTGTGGTTAATTATTATAAGAAATAATTATTCCACGCTCCAGTTTAAAATTTTAACTTGTTTTCATTTCTCGAAGACTAACACTACTTCAAAGATATTAGTCGCATGTATTCATAAACTCCAGAGATTACATCTAACACTTCTTTCATAGATAATATTGCCATACACTCCCACAGTACACGTAAACTCTGTCCATAACCTGTGTCGAAAAACTGTCTCTGTCGCTCGCTTTATATAAGTTTCATAGAAAGTTCTAGAACATTACAAGGGCTTCCGACAGATATTTCTCGAACTTTAACAATACTTAAACAATTAAAAACATATTAAAACCAATCACAATTAATACATAATCATTTACAATCATTACAAAATGCTCAGAAATGAAAATTAAAGATACTTAAACACAAAATTATCCACATAAATTATTATAAACTGTGGTAAATCATCCTTAAACAGCGTAGCTCCCCTTAATACTTGCAATTACAAACACTGAAGTAATTCTCTGCATATTTCTGTCCTTAAACGTATCAAATATTATCTACATAATTTCTTTTCATAAAACAAAATCCATTTACACCGATTTACAGTAAATTGAAAGACAAATATAAAAAATCATATTCAACGAAACTCTAACTTGCTACAAATGTTTCATAAAACACAATTCCATTTAGATTCTATGTTTGAGGTCTGTTACAATGTGTTATAATTTTAACAGCTGACAAAAGACTGAACATCCGATATATGTACAGATATTGTATAAATACTATTACGACATGTTTTCCAATACAACAACAAAAAGTATCGTCCTAATAGGACTAATATAAGCCACGAAATTTTCATAAAATTCCAGTTACATTTCGAACACTCATCGTATTTCTTGCTGTAATCTACGAAAGATGATACGATTGTTACATGGTTTCTAGATTATCATTAGCCATTTCCTGCCCAGTATTCAAGCCGTTAGGTTCATAAAACCCCTGAATGGCAGACGCAATGCATCTTGTGTCGTGATGCCGGGTTATTGTCGCTTGAGAAACCCTTCTTCCGATGTCGACGAGTGTAGACGCGGCACAGTGAGGCCGAGCTATGGAAGGAACACTTCAGGTCGTTTTTCGGAGTTTCATTTTTCTTAGCTGCAGCACAGAAACGGGCATAAAATAGTTATAAACATCAATTTCTGCCGGCGATACTGGATATATTCCCCCAGAGACCGAGGGTGGGTTTTAGGGGCGGGGATGCTTTGTGAGCTTGTAGCGATATATTAAAACCCGACAGTCGTGAAGTCGAGGAGAAAGATGGGGATGCGTGTTTCTTGTAAGCGGTAAAAGACTGCGATTCTCTCTAGACAAATGGTATTCCATTCCGTTATTTTGTTACTGCTATTCTGAGTCCCCTACCAACTTACTTTCTGCATTTGAAATAGTTTACGCCAGGGATTATTGTTAGGGAAATATTGAATTTTTGGCGTTCATGGCAATCCTCTTTTTTGGCAATTCCTACCAACTTACTTTATTCATTTGAAATAGTTGACGCCAGAGATTATTGTTACGGAAATATTGAATTTTTGGTCCTAATTTTTGGCAAGTCCTATTTTTTTTTATCACATAAATTTTTTAGAGCTGTTTGGTGGCTCAGTGGTTAAGGTTTCTGACTAGGGATCGAAAGGTCCCAGGTTCGAATTCCTGTCTCTGTGGGTATTTTCAGAGGCCCTTAACGCAACCTTCACCTCCACCACAGCTTGCTGTGTAATGCGAAGTATGCCAGAACGCTTCAGTGGTTCAGATTCCACGTTAAACTGTAGGTACCCTGTACCCGGTAGGATCACCGGGTTAGATTAGTTAGTCACGTCAAAGGCGCAAGTGTGGCAAATCGAAACTCTGTCAATCTGTGGTCTAAACTTTCGGGTATTAGTCGGCCAATAATGCCATGCGTAATAATTATTGTAACAAGTTGGATAAGCTACATTAAATCCGACATTCGATACCGGACCTTTGTGTTAAATTTGAAATGTAGACATGTAACCTTTCGGTTTTCTGTAAAGAAGAAATTTCTTAGTTAATAGATATATTGAAGATTATACAATACATCCCCTGCTACTGACTTGACCGCCACCATCACGTGGCACCTGGGTAGCCTAGCGACAGGAGCAGTAAAAACCTGGTATTTGCAATAGTATTTGTTACTGGCTGCAGTTTGTGCTCGTATATAAAAAAATAATATCAACAGAAAATCGTCTCCAACAATTCATGTGCCAACCACTAGGAAACCATACGCACCTTCTTCATTCTGCCACAGAATGCCATTTAGTATTATTAGACCCAATTAATCGAGTGGTTAATTTAATAACTGGGCTGTAGAAATAACCAATTATATTATTTAATCAATTTTAAAAAGTATCTACGAAAGACTAGATAAAATAATGATCACTTTATCAATTTAAATTGAGTTTTCTGTGCAAGTTTTTTGTATTAATAGCGGCAATGTTTATTGTTTTGGAAAAATTTTAAAGCAAAATATAATTTTTTTAAAAAAATATATTTTTATGGATTCTTTTTGGCAACAAAGGTAACAATTTTAACACATACTTACTTATTTATATATTTCACGATAACTTACTTCAGGGCAAACTTTCTTTGATTGTTTAATAAACTGCCCTGTTTCCTATCTTTTTTTTATTTTTTTAACTGCTTTACGTCTCTCAACAGCGAGGTCTTTAGAGACGGGGTGTTTCCTATCGTTATTATGTTTAGGTTATTTTGTAATTTGGTTCTGATAATCGTTACAGAGAAAGCGTGAAAAACAAAAACAATAACGGGTATCATGTAGTTTAAACGAAATACATGCCTTTCTTTATTATTGATTTGCATTTTTAATTTAAAGGTTCATAAACTTAAATAGGTAATCTTCCTACTTGTTTGCTACAACAACGACATCGATGGAGATAAACGAAAACATCTCTTGCCGTCATTGACCCGCCGAAGAAGACCAAGTAGGGTATCATGTGACAGTCCTCATTACCAAACTTGCCTTTTATTACTGCTGATGATGAATAATAGATTATAATTGGTATCTGAATATATCTTGTTTTATATTATATTTAATTTTATTAAAGAAATGATGTTATTGTGGCAGCCTCACTTTCTCAAACGGCTGTAATATTTTTCTGCATAGCGGAAAAAAAAAAACACGCCGTGTAAAGTACGATGCTCTCTCGACCTCTGAGAGCAAACGTCTACACACAGAATTAACGAGTTAGTCCCAGCTACAGCGGGGTGCGCACCACATGGCAAATCTGATTGACAATGCATTTATAATCTTCGCATGCATTAATACAGCGATGTCAATTATTTCCCGCTATGAATATACATATTTTTTTTACAGCTTCGAAGGGTGGGAACGGGCAGGGGGGGGAGGGGGGAACAACACTTCATTCCCGCCTGCGAAATATTCTTCCACTTTCTCTCTCCTCGTAATCCTTGTTCTCCTTCTCGTGCAAAAAAAGCTGAGTTGCAATATCCACCCATCAATTATTTGTCAAACATGACAAAACAGCATTATAAAGCCGGGGAGGTTCACACTTTCACCCTGTGAAAAGTATCTCGTTTTTTGGGGAGAAGGGATGGTATCAAGGGTTGGGAGTGGACATTGGTTGGGGCACAGATGGAGGAAGAATTTCTGGCAAAAATCGTACGGGAAGAAGAGAGTTGGACGGATTGTTTTCGATCGTTTGTGGCGCGGTGTCAGTCCGGGGTGTGAAGGGTGAGGGAAGGGCCGACCATCGTGGTGTGAGGACCAGAGCCGTGGTGCGAGCCATCGAACTCTGACGAACTTGAATGGATATAAGCTCTGTGTATCAGTCACTCCGCATGCAAATGCTGGAGGGACAACTGATTGCATATGTTAACATTTAGCGGGCGGCTGACATCAAACGCGGCCGCACGGCGAATCTAAATAGTTCCGGACTCAATTTAAGCGGGCGCAGGCCTCGGGGGTGTGCGTTCGTGGTCTCTCACACACACAGCCGACCGGCGAATAGTCTTTTGTGACGAAAGGGTCGGCTGACCGGAGCCGGGGCCAATATGTTGTGTTGCATTTGGGTACACAGGCGCGACGTTGCGTGTGCGCTTTTGGTTCCCCGCAGCGGACCTCATAGTGAGCCGGTCTATCGGCCAATCGCCGTTCGGTCCGATACGGACGCAATCAGGGCGGCGGAAAAGGCGCTTTTGGCGAGCCGGCGCTAGCAGAGATTTTCGACCGCGCACTCTAGTGACGCTGCGAAATATTTTGTTATCGCATCGTTGAGCGTCCGTAGTACACGGCTAACTGGGAAGGGACGCTTCGATTCTGACCGCGGTCAAAGGGTGTATACACGAAGTATTGAACCCATACTCTAATCTCTTTACAATATCATAACATACGTGCAAGTATTAGCAACTATAAATGTTAAATAATTTTACGTTTTTTTTTTCACGGCCTGTTTCGGTCCTACGGAGAACACTTCTTGCGTTGTCTTCCTATACCTTTTCTACCTCTAGGCTTATACCGCACAGCCAGGCTTTCTGCGCTCGTTCTAACAACATGTTAACCTTGTTTACTCTTTCGTCGTTGACTGTGAAAATCCCCTATTTGTACGTCACTCCGTATGTGATCTGTTTTGCTACAGGCTATAACACTTGAAATGTCTTAGTTATATAATATATATATGAAATGCTCGGTTCGTTTATTTTAGTAAATTAAAATAAATCGAATGGGAAGGTGTAATTGTTTGTACGCAAACTAATTACAAAAAAATTGAATGAACTGAATCGAATACAAAATATAGAATCAACTTTATAGAAATTTCCTATTATGTTCCATTCTTTGATTTTTAACTATCATCTAAGAATGATAGTCCCTTACTGTCTCACTAAAACCATTAAATCAGTTACTTAATATCGTTGATTTTTCGTAGCCTAGGCAAGGTTTCCACCATCATTACCTGTAATAATCTTAATATTTTCCGTTTCTATCAGTTTTCTGACATAGCTATAAAAACTTCTATCTGTATCGTTCATCCAAAATATTCTTCAATAATGTATATTTAGCTTTTCTCTCTGCTACTTTTAATTCCTTTAAACTGAAACAAGAGAACAGCTTAAATTATTAAGACTTTATTACGCGAGAAAACATTTTACAGAATAAGTGATTTTTTGTGATCCATAGTATAATATATCACCAATGGGATGATACGCTGGTCTCTATCAGGCTAGAATCAAAAGCTACTTATTGTAAATTAATCGTTCGAATCTCTGAGGTATCACATTATAGCGAACGAGTAACTCCATATGGTACTCTATTTTATTCTTCTGAAAAAAAGTACATTGCATCAATTCTTCGACATTTTATGTTAACAATAAGACGTTTCTGACCATATCGTCATAATATTTCGGTACCGTAAATCGCATTAGAGTAGGTGAAAGATAGAAATCCTTATCTTGTAAATTTCAAACATCTACCAACACAGACTCATGATGCACCTTTCTACTTCATACTGAATCATAACCTCTGATGCACCACGCAAACAAGCCAACACAAACACGTACGCTTAACGACTGAAAGATTATTGTGTTTTTTTACGTATTGGAACCAATGTAACATTTTATAATTTCATATATTTGGAGATTGGTTTTGAGAGATACCAAAAATTATAACATTTTAATGATAAATATACGAAGTGTTGGATGAAGTATCTAATTTTTATAGAAAAAAATGATCCTCAAATGTTTTCTTAATTTCACTTTTCAAGTTAAAGAGAGGGAGTATAGATATAAAGAATGGTGAGGGTAACATCAATTACTAAAACAGTTTCCTCAAAGAGGCAATTAAAAAAATTATGTGCATTACAGTGGCTGATGACGACATATCACCCAGATGATAGAAGGGGTAAAGTAAAGAAGAGATTTTATTTGGATGAGCTATACTACAACGGTTTACATCTAAGAACCGCTGGTGCAGTAATATTACATTACTTATTAAAACCACACTATTAGGCTATTCGGTTTCCAAAACTATTTGTTTTTATAAACCTCACTAATGATCAATAAAAAACAGTAACTATCTCAAATTATCCACAAAAATTTTCTATTTACAAATTATACACTGTAAATTTTAATGTTAAACAAAATAAAAACTACAAAATTAGTCTTTACGTTGTCAAAATTAGTTACCTCCTAAAAAATATCAAAACTTAACATTAAATAATATTAATTACATTTAAATAATGTTCGTACAATGTGTTTGTGCACAAACATTTTTATTTGCAACGAAACGAATTAAAATCAAAATTCCACAAATACGCTCGTATGTATACGTTCAAACTTCATTCTTTTGTTCACATTCAAAATATGTTTTTTAATTGCGATAGAGCAAATACACCTGTAGTAATTTCCCCACTCATGCGAGTTTCTGATTAATGATTTTCTTTTTTTATTCTTAAAATTCATTGGTTGCTATGTCACATTACTTCTGATACAATTGAGCACTAGCATGAATCATCTCTAGTATTTTGTGAAGTTCAAGTAAATTGTTCACTGAGTAAAGTAAATTTAGGTAAATTCTTCGTACATCTGATTTTACTGGACTGAATCTACATCTACATCAACATTTACATCTAGATCTATATACTCTGCAAATCACAAATACTGTGGGTGGCAGAGGGTGCTAAGCACAAATTATAATTCAGTGCATTCCAATCCCGAACAGAACGAGGAAAGAAGGAATACATGTTACATACTTCAGAATGATACCTAATATCACAATCGCAACACGCTTAAATCAACTAAATTCAAAACAAACATCTGCTCATTCAATCCCTGGGTGAACCGTACCAGCTCTCGCATCACACGTCGTGTTCTATACGACAAATGCGAGTAACGAAACATGGGAGTAACGAAATGAATTTGTGAGTAACGATTCGGTACTTCGAGTCAAGCGACGAACCCGTTATTCAGTAACGAAAACGTCGTTACTTTTACAGCTCTACAATAGAGATAGAAATAAGAGTCTTAGTTTGTTATGTAGAAAAACACATGAAGTTTTTTCAAGTATTCAAAAAGCTCGAAATAGAAGCTCTTTGTCATTATGCGCACAGCTACACGATGTTAAATTTTCCGTCACACAAACTGCGGCATGTGGTCAGTAATAAAGATTCATTGCAAGGCGCTTTCGTAACACTTTCGAAACTGAGCTGAAGTATGCCCAGTATACCGTTAACTTGGAGTAGTTAAATTCCTAGAGGTTATTTGGAAAGGTTCTCTTATCCGGTTCCTAATTCAAGTGTCAAATCACTTTATAACAGATTTTACATACCTTTTTCTTAAGAAAAAAATAATAAAAATAAAAATAAGTTTTGTCTTTGGGAACATTCAGGAAGTATTTTCACTGTTCACACAATTTTATCGCTCATTTTTGGTGTTATAGTTTCACTACGCTAGTGTATCCGACAAGGAAGACGCTCACTGATTTATCTTGAACGAAAGCAGGTGTTTTCACAAATTGTCCATACCACAATTGTCGGTTGATGGATCCTTCTCGAAAAGTGCCGTTGCGCAACTGTAACAAATCGAGTTTGATGAAACTGTAAGGTATAAAATGTTATCTCATAACTGTTACAAACACTGATACTTGGCCGCAAAAAGGGTTGCTACTGGATAGCGGGCGTTACAGAACTAAACTTCTAGTGTTTCATTCCCATCCGTCAAACAACCTTGGTCGTGTTTATTGTGCCATACACGAAATAAATTCGCAAACTCCGGTATTTATTTATGACTAGTGCAAGCCCGTGACTGTTTTTAGCGTATCGTCACGGGTCTAGAATAGTTCCAGTTTTTACGATGAAAGATTATGACAGGTTGATTTTCGAAAGCATCGCGTTGTCTTTTATTGAGACTGGGCAAACACTTATAATGTAATCATTGGTCATAATATCTGTAAAGGCCAGCGAACTTGATACACATTACATATTATTAAACAGTTGAGCAACTCCGAAGAAATGAATTTCCACAATACTCTATTCGGTAACATATTTGGTCGGATTTTCACTTAAAATAACCTAATAACTCATGTACAGCGAACATGAACAAAAGTCATTAACGAAAGTGGTCAGTAAAATCCTTAAAAAGCAAATTAACCATAATGCATAAACTTTGGTCAAGCAACAACATTATTGAAAATTTTAATTAGACTGAAATTTTTCCAAGCCGAAATAACAATTGTCATTCGTGTTTGCAGCAAAGACCATGAGTAATTTTTTTTTAAGGTTTTTAAGTAGCTTTCATTAGCAACATCTAACTGAAAAGCAGATCCACTTATTTTTCAGCCGCAAAATTTTTCATTATTTTTTTTTTTAACTATGAAACGTTACGAAAAGCAAATTTAATGACTGGATTATCGCTATTAATTTGGTATTAGTTTCTTAGCTATTGAATTGTGGACATAACCACGAATTTCTTATAATGGTATCTCTGGCAGCTGTTTTGCGAGCGAAGTCTAGCCCATGACGTCAACATTTTCCAGCCAATAGCTATCGAGGTGAGTGAATGAGCTTACGAAATTATATAGTAGAGAAAACTCGTGTACGTAGCGCTGTATACAGGACGCAAGTAAGCAATCTTTCGCCAAAGTCGATGACGGGCCGCTAATAACCTGCAGAGCTGCATTCCTAAGAGGGTAGACAGCGCGAAACAAAGTGTCTGAGACGCGCGAGATTGTTGGCGCAAGTTGCGTCGGACGTCGTGGCCCTCTCCGACGTTTTACTGTTCCAACAGCGTCGCCATTATAATTATAAGCCGGTCTGGTATGAGATGGCGGGGGCACAGTAAATGCTACAGCAATCCATCATCCCTCCATTTTTACTTGTCTCTGCTACGCTACGCCACTCACGCATCCCGACATGTCTCCCCCCTCTCCTCCCCCCCCCCCCCCGCCGTCTGCCCTGCTCTGTCCGCGGCGCCTCGTCGGCCCTCTTCTGTTTAATTGGGTTTAATAATTAGTTGCGTGCCTTACACTCCTGGTGATTGCGGACAATAGGAGCGTGGCGTGCCGATGACGGACTCTCGAAGCCCCGTCGCCGCGGCGGTGATTTTGGCGCCCCCTCCACTACCGCCTGCAAAGTCACTTAAAATATACCAGAGGTTTGCAGATTTTCCAAGAGGCCTCCGCGCTCCCGGTGGTACAGATAGAGAATGATGTCTCTCTCTTCCCCTCCCCACTCTCTCACTCTCTCTTTCGTGTCGGAAGAGGTCGTGCGAGCCGCTGCTCTCTTGTTTTGCAGAGAGCGGAGAGGCGAAAGAAAGGAGGCGTCGAACAAAAGAGCTCCGTGCAGGCAGCAAAGCAGTTTCCTTTGTCAATTAGAACGGCGGCCCTCATCTGCTGTCATTCTTTTATCTCTAGCGAGCTCTCCTGGCAGCCCTCGATACGGCTTATCAAGTCGGCCAAGTGCCCAGGCTGATTCGGCGGATTCGCTTCCAGTACACCGCCGCGTAACTTGTAAAGAACCAAAATGTAAAACAGTCATGGAATGGTATTTCCCCAAATTTTCGGTAACGAAAAAAGTACGTATTTCACTGCAAAATCTATGAAATCATGAATCAACTAGATGAACCATGCGACAGTTTCGCGATTAAAATACGATGAACAGTGAGCTCGGTGGATTGCAGTAGATTGGAAGAGGAACTGGCTTATTGGTGGCAATATCTTTATGATTTATGCTATCCTGTAGCCCTCTACTTTGACATAAACACTTCAAGCTATCCCTTCCTCGAAACTGAAGTGTCACGGGCATAACCGAAATAAAACTAGGCTGAACAGAACAAACATAATACTTCCATATCTCCATACTATACAGTACAGAGCTGCTATCTAGCGGACGCGATTAATCGTTGTAGACACCAGCGAAGCCTAGTGGCTTGGCTCTGAACTGGCTCGTACGGGTGACTTTGATAGTTAATGCTTTACCGAGCGTTGTGGGTGAGCGGTTTACGTTCTGGTCTCGCATTCGGGAGGACGCAGGTTCGAATCCCCGTCCAGGCATCGAGATTTGGATTTTCCATGGTTTCCCCAAATCACTCCAGGCTGCTTCCTTCAGAATGTCCATGGTCGAATTCCTTCCCCTTCCATGTCCACAGTCCCATCCCGCCTCTAATAACCTTAGCCGTCGACGAGACGTAAAGCCATAAGTAAATTAAAAAAAAAAATAGTTAATGCTATTGCCCTTTAAAGGTCAAATTCCGAAATAATCGTTTTTTTTTTTTTTTTTTAATGTTACAAAAACGGAGACCTTAATCCTTAAAATGATACCTAATTTATCCAATTCGGTTAGTAGTCCAGTCACATAATGATTAAACCTCGGAATGAAAGATAAAAAGTGCTGAAAATTTGCATAAACCTTTGTTTTGATATTTTATAAATTGGGTCGAAAGTCTCATAGAATCTCGTGTATGCTGGTCAAGATATTCAAGGACACAAAAAACGTTTTTTTTTGTTTTTGTTTTTTTACAAATATCTCGCTTCCTTTATTCTTAATGTTGTTTTGAGTTATTAGAAAAGTTGTAGAGCGTAAAATTCACTACAAATTTCGTCCTAGACAATATTTCATAGATTTAACCGTTCTTGATATAAAGCGTGGAGAGTGGAGAGCACTTAGCCGTATGGACAATAACGCTACTGCACGATACATTAACTGTAAAATCCAATAGACAGTACGATTTATAATGTTAACTATTTGTTAATAATGTTGTAATAATGAATAAACTGTAATTATTTACTAATTAATAAATTGTATTTATGGACATTATAAATTACATATTAGTTTATTATTAACTTAATTAATATTAATAATAAGATATTTAAATGAAATAGCTTAAATGCACTTTAATAATTTTTTTATTTCCCCACAGTTTATCATAAATCTATTACAATTCAAATTAATATATAAAGAATTTTGTTGTTGTTACTGCTTAAGTCAAGTATGCAGCTCAATATACTTCATGTTCGTCGTTATATTTCTCTTCTTGTCGCTCAACTTGAATTTCTAATTCATTATCATCATCGTCGTCATCCTTTAAATTTGGTTCTAAAGCTTCAAGGAATTTAGATACATATTTACTTTCTTCATCTAGATCATCTGGTTATAAGGCAGCGTTGAGGCATGCTTGTCCATTACACTGACCACAAACTGAAGATCATTGCAACTCCACTTTTCTACATCCGAAATTAGGAACACAACCTTCATTGCAATTAGAACTTCATTTTGCAACATCCACCCTCGTTCCTTACGTTCTAAATCATTCCCTAACCAAGTTTTGATCTGATAGTAGACACGGTTGATGTGTTGTCGAGTTGTTGCACTTTTAGGTGGATACCTGAACTGGTTTGTTGAATCTAGGTGATTTGATAAATTGTGTATATTGAAAGTCGTCTAGGTATTCTGATTTTGGAGCATTATACATTGCTAAAAAGACACGCAGCCAATTTTCAAACAATGTTTCTAGAGGAAAGTTGTCTTGCTGAAAAACGTGAGTTGATTGATCCAAATCGGAATGTTTCTCGAATATTTTAGAATTGATAGTTTTCCTATTTTAAAAAGTGCATGTGTTGTGTCACATCCACTAAAGGCGTGCAAAAATAATTTGTTTCTTAGAGCGAGGATGTTTGTCAAAGCATTTAGTCGAATATACTTGTGTTTCCACATTACCCTAACCGATTTTTTTTAAAAAGTTTTGCTGATGTGATTCAGTACGCCCTATTATAAAAACTAGTATACCGATATCTTCTCCTGTGATGAAGACAGTCTTTTGTTGTGAAGATTCTGCAATGGTTGTTTCGAACATCAGCATCATCTCGGGCTTGTTTTGCAGAAATGTTAACAGTTTTTAATTTCTTAATGAGCATTTCAATAAAGTTATTTATTACATCGGTTCGATAAAAAAAATTCTTGGTTGATTGGCACAATCATTGTTTCATCCAAAAACACTTCGTAAGACCTTGAAAGGCATACAGTTCTTTTTACTTTAAGACTAGAATCGTAATAGATTTACGGTAAACTACTGGGAGATAAAAATATAATCAAAATGCATTTAAACTATTTCATTTAAATATCTTGTTAATATTATTAAATTAATGTATGATATTCATAAATAATATAATATCCATAAATAATTAAACCCTTTATTCATTATTATTATTATTAATAAATAATTAACATTTTAAATCATACAGTCTATTGGATTCTACAGTTAGCGTACCGTAAGTAGCGCTATCGGTTAAGCGCTCTCCACTCTCTATCTTAAGAAGGGTTAAATCTATGAAATATTGTCTATGACGAAATTTTTAGAGAATTTTATGCGCTACAACTTTTCTAATAGCTCAAAATAACACTTAGAGTAATGGAAGCGATTCCGAGGATTACCCCTTGTTTCACCTTATTTGACTGTATTGTAGGTATCACCGGAGATATATAGCTCGTGACAAGAAAAAATATATATTTCCCAATGAAGATCTTGTTTAGATACGCATTGTTCACAGCCAAAGGAATAATTTATATATTATTCTTTTTATGTTTCGACTGAGAGAAGCAAATTCTGTTTCGTTGAGCGCAAATCACCCAAAATCAATTTGAGAGATTTAATTTAATTGCAATGGAACGGACGCTCCATGGTTATTTCCCTGCACACCCATTTTTTCCGTTTAATGTACCCTTCTTCTTTAAGCCAACACGAATTTCAACTTTGGTATATTATTCATCATTTCTCTTGTAAATCGTTCCAATCACTGGCCCGCTTAACAATGAATAAGAATTTTGCCACATACTTATGCCTAAAATCCACTGTAGCCTTGTGCCCCTGGTCATCTTTTCCCTACCATGCACCTATTTTAATTCTTCTAGCAATATCCTTTCATGCCTCATCGCCAATATCTGCCTTGCACACAACTAGCTTCTTCCTGTCTTTCAATGAATCTCCAACTTTTTGATGTTTGTACAGTTTCAATCACTGTGCAGTCCCAGGTTCCTGGATTGAAACGAGGTATTGAATTTGTACAAAAGAAATTACTTTTATTGTAAACTTTAATGTTTAATTATACTGTTTGTTTTGTTCATAACATATAATAGTGTTTCAGTATGAGTGTTGCAGATTTTTTTGTATATAGGCTATATATATATACCATAACATCCCAGAGGTCCTTCCTCATAATGGATCGACAGAATAAGAGTAACAAAACAAACTACGCTTACCGGTGAATGCATGCCTGCAACATGGGAGCCATTTCATTGCAGGCCGGTAAGGTCTGGGCATATTACCAGCACGTATTGCAAGCGGCAGCGGCCTGCAATTATTCTGCTGCGCCGGTGAGTTATGGACCATCTAAAGCGTTCCACCTTCATGTCTGCCCGAAGCGCGGCCACCAGTCTTGAGAGAAACGATCGAACCACTGCCGGGTGAACAAACTCCTTTAACGACATCGAACTGATTTTTTAAGTTATTTCTTTTATATGATGCACCGCTGTTAGATACATGAATTCATTTAAATATATCAGAATTATGTTTTTAACTTTAGAATGGAAGGTCGGGTAGCCTCAGAAGGCAGGGGAACCCCGGACATTTAAAGTTCTAACAAACCAACCACGCTGTGTCGCTAAAACTTTATCGTAAATATGCGCCTGTGGTGTTGGGCGCCCAGTGATTTCCACACTAGTGTTTTGTTCCTGGCAGAATTTTTTTTTGTCCCTCCTGTTAAATTCGTTGGAGATTATTGAAAATGATGATATATATATATATATATATAAAACGCATAGTACCACAGACTCAAAAAATCCAGATGGGTGAGATCTTCACCATATAAAAAATGTGGAATAGACGGAAAAAATAAAAGGAAGTAAAAAGGGCGAAGCGAGAAAATAAAAAGGTAAAAGCGCCATAAAGACGTTGAATAAGAAGAAAAATATTCAAGTCATTCTGAAGCAAATCAAGCGAAACAGACCGAATGCATCGCACGCGGAGAAATTTCTGAAAAAGACTGGATTTAATGCGCTGAAGCAAAGACAAGGCTCATGAAGATTCCGTTTATACAGATTCTTCAGATATCCATTATTATTGTGATTATTGTAAGGCCAAAAACGATTACGCCAACATTTATTACTGTGTCCGAGGGTATCCGATAACTTTTGTGCTGCCAAAAAATTAAGGCGAAAGTGTTTTCAATGTAATTCGTTGGAAAAAATTGTTATGATTACCAACTTCTAACTAATATGACTGCAGAAGGTCCCAGTTTAATTTTAAGATTAAAATAAATACGTAAAATATGTTTATTTTTTTGCTATTTATTTTACGTGTCCGTAGCTACCCAAACTTCTCCTACTACTATTAATCTGTAAGACCGCTCTGCCCACTTATTTGGTTTCACGGCAAAAATACTGAACAAATTTTCATGGAATTTCCACTTTGAATTCGTACAGCGTGAATGAAATATCTGTGATGTCTTATGCAACTACATAACCTAGCGCCTTAGCGGGAGATTATAGTCTGTTTTGAATTTAAAACTTTTTTTACCTGTAATATGGTATTAAATGAAAATTAGTGAACTGATTTTGACGGTATTTGCACATCCTGTAAACTTAACTTGTACCAAACATTAACTTAATTGGGGATGGAGCAGAAAATTAATATGTGCTCAAAAGTAACAAAGAAAAATATTACTACTCTAATTCCATCTGTTGGTTATTTCTGTAACTGTATAATATTCAACCACTGGTGGATGGCAGTAGTGTAGCAAAAAACGCCGAGTTAGTTAAGATTTTTAATGAATTTATCGATTCTATTAGTAGATTTATCATGACGCGAAATGTTCGGAGATAATTTTTAGTTGGACACAACATAGTTTTTGAATATTTTTCTGAAATATTAAAAAGTAACTACAAAAAAAATGTATCTGTTCCAATAAACATTAAAACAGTTCAGTTTGTATGCATGACATGCTTTAAATTATTAAACGTAAAATATTTAAATTTTTCTTTGTTTAAATTAACAATTTTGTTTAAATACTTTCTGGATGTAATAAATGGCTTTCAATCGTTTATTTCACTGCGATATTAATAGTTAAGTTATTTAGTTTATTTGTAATTTTCAAAAGGTGGCGATAGTCGTTTTTCGTTCTATACTACATAGGCCCACTAAGTAAGTATGCCAAAGTCAGGTACACTGAAAGTGTAACATTATTCTCTAAAATTAATTATATTATTCGTCTTCGGTAATTTTTACCATATTCTTTTCAGCATAACCATCAAATCCACTTTTTCTGTTTCTCCTGCCAAAAGACAACGATCTATTACTACATTTGTTCGTGGGTTGATAACTCCTTGTACGTAGGTTTTGGAGACTCTTATATAAAGGTGTCGTCGACAGATCTTTTGACGTTTCGTTATTAAAAATAGTATGACTTACTGGTTGTTGGAACTCATTCATCTCTGCCATGAAGAAGGCGACAGAACTCGTTGTCTTTTTTAAGCAATAAGTTTTACTTACTTTATTGTATTAAATCAATTTATTGAAACTTTAAATGGTTAACAAAATATAGTGAACATTACAGAATATGGAAGTTAACTGGTCAAATTTGTAGGATGAAAATTGACGTTGTCACATTTGTCCCGAAGAAGAAGACCAGCTAGATACATTTCAAATAGCCTTTCGCTGATTTCTCAAATTCCACAGTGTGATCTTAAGGGTGGATATATATATATATATTTACAATATTGTACACAGCTTGTCCTAACATCCCAACCAGAGTTCTGTTTTTCTGGCGGCACAGTCTTGACATCTGGTTGTATTTGAAACTTGCATGAACTTCAATTGTAGAAATTTGCGTTAAAGTTGCCATTGCATGCTTCACCCAGTTACACATATGTGCAGCCGTTCGACAAGTGAAACGATGCATTAATGTGTCAACATTCTAACATGTAAGACATCTGTCTGTCGCTTTTAAATTGATTTGAAATAATATCACATTTGTGGGTACACTTTCATTATCCTCTACAGTTAATTACATTCTTCGACTTCAGTGATTTTTACCATATTGTTTTCAGCATAGCCATCAAATCCACTTTTTCTGTTTCTACTGCCAAAGACATCGATCTATTACTACGTTTGTTCGTGTGTTGACATCTCCTTGTACGTAGGTTTTGGAGAGACATATAAATGATGTCGTCGGCAGATCTTTTGACGTTTTGTTATTAGGAATGGCATGACTTACTGGTTATTGGAACTCATTCATCTCTGCAGTGGCGACAGAACTCCTTGAATTTTGGATGGTATCATTTTATGAAATAAGCGTTTCCCCAAACTGTATCCATGAATTTCGTTTAAAAATATTACTGCATCTTCCATACGTCAAAGTTGAGTACAAATTTTTATTCGTTACATGTAGTTTATACATACGGGATGCTATAATGCAACGTAATTCTTGAAAATACAATCTCAGATATTCGAAGGTCTTGTCAATAAGAGCTATATTTACAGGCGCATTTAAAAAGGACGGTTTGTAGTAATCGACAATCTGTGTTGTTATGATGTCTTTATTTCTCTGGACATTATTGCTCGTAAGAAAATGGCTTTGACTTTGGAATTAACGTCCATTAGACCCAGACCACATCTCGTTTTTGGTAACGTTAGTGCTTGAAAATTGACTTTAAATGAATCACCTTGGCACAGGAACGAAGATTTGACACGCTGAACACTTTTAATTATTTCCTTGGATGGCGGAAACAATTGCGCTATATAATTTAGCTTCACAAGCAGCATCTAGTTAATTAATCTTTGCTAAACCTGTTACTGTTACAAACGGTTTTGTCACTTAAGATAGTGTTTCTACACGACATGTAATTCCCTCGTCAATGTTCTCGTCTCTTTTCACCACTCCATTATTTATTCCTGTGCTCCTCAATAGAGACATGTACCAAAGTTTCCTTTGTGCATGTATAATACGATTCATATATTCTGCGTTAAACTGCAAGTCCCGGTGGAATAGTAACTGCCATCTTATAACGACAAGCACTAGCTTAGTAACATTATGTACGAGTATCCAACCAAAATTCGAGTAGAAAACTGAGCTTATTTTTCATATCACAACTATCAGAGCTTGACAGAAAAATCTATTAGGAAAGCTCAGCGAAAGAGCATTTAATTTCTGTGATGCAGAACAAGTTACGTCGTAGGTAAGTCACGAATATTCTCTTGCGTTACACTTCACCACCGTCCCGATTTTTTTAGAGCTTGCTGGAAGTTTTTATTCGGCCGGAGACCGACGGGCGTGTGCCAAACGGCGGTCGGTGATCTCTTTTACAATATCGGCTCCATCGACTGCTATTGGATAGCCGCATTAGAAAAGCCCATTTCCCTCGGCCTTAAAGCGAAATCAATGTCGAGGCTGGACGACTGGGAACAACCGAAGCGCTCAGTTCGTTGGTCTTCATTCAGTCACCTAGCATGCTTTCCGTTTTTGAATTGTAAGTAACTAGTGCAAGCCCCTGACAGTTTTTTGCGTATCGTCTAAGGTCTAGCATAGTTGCTGTTTTTATGGTCAAAGATTATGCCAGATTGAGTAAATATGATCTTGAACTGTGTTTCACCCTTAATAAAATCTCTTGAGATTGAATAACTCAGAACCAGCAAAGTTTCAAAATTCCCGTTACTTTTTGAACACATCTCGTATGATAAGGTTGAGTATAAATATTTATTTGTTACAGGCAGTTTATCCTTACTGGATGCTATGATCTAACTAAATTCTTGAAAATTCAATACATAACTATTAAGCATAGAAGTTGACGATCGCGCTAACGTATAGTTCTTTCAAAGGTCGTATTCTTGAACTTGCTGAAATACGAAATTGACTTGTATTTGACCCTAAAAGTTCACTCTGCGAAATTTTAAAAATTCCTGCTTGCTTTGAAAGCGTCACGTTGTTTTTTATTGCGGCTGGGCAAACATTAGATCAGGTAAAAAAAAAATAAAAAAATAAAAAAAAATAATAAAATCTTATGTAACCTAATAACTCATGTACAGCTAACATGAACAAAGACCATTAATAAAATTTGTCAGTAAAATACGTGAAAATCACTTAAACCGTAATGTATAATCTGTGGTCAAGCAGCAACATTAGAGAAAGTTTTAATTAAATTGAAATTTAGCCTAGGCCGGAATGATAGTTGTCATTCGTGGTTACAGCAGAGACCATCAGTAATTTAAGTGTTTTTAAAAACCTTTTCATTAGAGGCATGTTACTGAAAAGTAGTTTCACGTTTTTTCAGCTGTAAAGGTTTTTTAATATTTTTTTAGATATGAAAAGCAGAGCTATTAATCTTTTTCCATAACCTCTAATTTCTAACTAATAATGCTGTTAATTTCCAACCAAAGGCTGGCACGTGAAGTCACCGTTTTCCAGCCAATAGCTATCGAGGTGAGTGATTGAGCTTAGAAAATTATATAGCGGATAAGTCTATGACCTGTTGTTTGTTTCATCGTTTATAATACTGGTGGATAATCAAATTTTTCTTTGGCAATCACAGTTATTAGATTCTTCCATGGTTAGATTCGATATATTCGTTTTGGTCCCCTGTGAGAATAGTATGGAGGATGTGGAATCATGTATATAATTATTAACAAACCAATAATATTACCAACTGCTGGTAACTGGTTACTTACCTAATATCCCATTACTGTAATCAATCATCATTGTTTACTGCAATTGTGTAACATCTCACGTTAGATATTATTTATGAATACAATTCCAGACATTCTAATTGCTGCATTTGGAAACAATTTCAATACACACACTAAACCATACACTGTGTTAGTCTTTGTGGATAACTTTTTGATTTTTCCCTTCCATCCCCAAAATATATAGTGTTTTATTAGTAATAATTAGCTACCAAGTTCCTAAAAGAAAATTATTCCACTGACTAAAATTGTATTCTGAAGCAAAAACTCTTTCATTCTGGATTTTAAGCTGTTACTTTTTCGTAGACAACATTTTATTCTCCGCGGCAGGAATTTGAATAAAAAAGCTAAAGTGAATGTTATCTCTTTCTTTACAATTGGAAATAACTTGTAATTCTTCTCAAAGTTGTGTTTATGCTTAGTATTGTAGTTATATATGTCATGATTAAGATTGAAGTGTTAGGGATCTTCGATTAAAAAAGATAATACCGAGTCTATGTATTGTAAGTTCATGTAGGTTTCTAAACAGATTTCTGCACAATGTCCGCCGGATTCCTTCGCAAACGATTCTTAGAGCACGGATAGTGACTTAAGTACCTTCTGATCTTGTAAAGAGCTTCACTAAAAGGAAATGGAATATATGAGCAGGGAGTAAAAATATACATAATATATTAACTTCCCTGTTTCTATTCAAGCTAGTCTAGCTATTTGATTTTTTTTTTTTTTTTTTTTTTTTTTTTTTTAATGAATTTGCTGAATATGTTGCTTTCATTTCAACTTGTTATTAATCTATACACCCAGGAATTTTTCTAAACTGCTTTCACTGATTACGTTTCCTTCATTCATTTAATTCTAAAATTTAGTGAAAAACTATAGTTCACCTTTTCTTTTCATTACAAATCATTGTCAATGTTTTATTTGTATTTGTAATTAGTTGTGCAGTATCACATTAACAGTTTGATTAAAAAACTCAGTTAAATGTTTATTCCAATGTTACTACTTTAAAAATTTTGACTTGTGACGTTCGATATCTGTGTAAACAAAAAGTTATTTTTTGTAAACGGCAATCATACGTTACTTCACTGGGCTTTCTAATGCTACAGGATAGACGAACATATTCTACTGCCGCTTCTAATGATCATGCTGGACATTGATCTTGGAAGCTTGCAGCCGTATGTTACAATTGATCGCATTATGTGCTGCTTCAGTGTAATTTTCAGAAAAACAAAATCTGTACCCTGACAGCTTTAACTGCGTCTGAATGTACGAAAGAAATTTTTCTTTGCCTTATGGAGATTACAGAGAACTGATAAAATAATACACATTTGACACGGAAGAAGACAATGGTCGTGTACAGTTTGTTACAATAAACGCATGGTGCCTGGTTCTTTGGAAATTTCATATATTATGTAGTATCTAAGACTATCTTCTTTATTTATTTTGGGTTTTAAGGCTCGTCGGCATCGAGGTCGTTAAAGCCGTACAGGATTAGGGAAAAGGAAGTGGAAGGAATTCGATTACTAACATTAAAACCCCTCATCCGTTCCCTTGCCTTGAATACTGCTACCTTTTTCTGCGTTTGCTGTAAAAGCGTTTGGTAACATAAAGTGTTCAGAGAGTTTCCTATGTGTACAACGGAAAAAGATTAAAAAATTACTCAACTTTTATACGATTTTTAAAATTGTTTTATTTTTTTCGCTAAGAAATTTATCGATTCCGGTCAAAATGAAGTAGTCATCTGAAACTAAATGTTTCACGACACACTTTACAGGTTTGTTGTTAAATAATTATTTAATTTTGAGCTGCACAATTAAATAAAATAGGATATTAAGTAAGCTTCACGGTGCTTCACAGTGCCGGCATACAATAAAAATTGCAGTTCTTTACCTGATATATAGAGTGCACTATGAGGAAACCAATTATGTGGATGGAAATAAAATAAGAGAATATTCGTTTTAATGCCATTACTTTTCCACTTATTAGATAAATTTAGAAACACTTTCTGGACTTGTTATGATAGCAAGTTTAAATTTTAGGCCTTAAAATTAAACTTAAGGAGACAAAATAGAGGATCTTTTCTCTTTAACGAACACCATGTTCTATGACATGACAAAGTAGTATCTACAAAATAATGCAGGGAATACCGTCATCTTCACCTGTTTGAACAGTTGTGATACAACATCCACAGTAGTTTAAAATATTACTAATAAATGTTTACAGCAGTAACAAAACAGTATTGTCGCCTAATTAGTAAATGGTTTTAAATACTACCTAAACGCTATTTGTGGAGTTCCACATGTTAATTATAACGTACGGAAACCAGTCTATCCTTAGTAGTTTAAGGACTAAATTTTCAGGCCATTATTTTGACCTCGATTTAAATTGTAATCTACATATTAAACATTTATTTCAACTTAGCAATGGAATCTTTATCTTTTTGTAGAATACAATATCTCTGAGTGAGGTAAAGGTTATAGATTAAAATTTATAATCTTTTTTTATCAAACATTTTGTAACATCTGTTCAATTTAAGGCAAAATATTTTGACACTCACTTCCAGAACTGCGAAATCAGAGAATCAAAATTGTGTTGTTTTTTTTCGTTTTTTTTTTTTCTTTTATATTCCAACATGGAAACGTTACATAGTTTGTTTAAGAAAATGAATTTTTCCTTTTTGTGAAACAAATATGCATTTTCATTTTGCAACTCTTTACCATAAGATCCTATTTCAGCCTCTACACGTATCAGAAAAATATAATAGATTTTAATTTGATTAATACATCTCAAAATTATGTAAATCACAGGGAAATAATTGCTTTTATGACATAAAGGTGATTATTCGATTTCTGAGATTGTCGCCGCCACCAATTTTAATATTTCCAAGAATTGTAAAAATGATCCTTATACATTGATTGGAACAGAGGCAGTGACAAATGCAGTTTTCGGATTTTTCTGTTGATACCAACAATTTTTAGGATGGAAATGTTGAAATATGGCGGTGAGGATTGGAGAAAAAGGCCTAGGAAGTACACCCTCCCAAAACTGAATTACTGTTTTGTTAATACAGACAAATCTGTTTTTTATTTTTAGCCATTTGTCTGCAACTTTTTCACGGCAGTTGTTTGATGCTTTCTTTTATACGGACAAAAAGAAGACATGCAAATTACAGCCTTTATTCTATTATATGGTTCCACTAACTTAAATGTACTAAAATGGCTGGAATGAAATTCGGCAAACTTTCCACGTAGGAAGGCAATTCGGGAAACAATGGAGAGAAGATTTGAGGGTAGCCAGAATTGTAGCCGAAGTTATGTCTTCCTGATTGCCAGATCAATCGTTAACAGCTCACCCGTCACACTTGGTTCTTGTGAACTTATCGACTGAAGTGAAAAACATTCAATAATTGCATTTCCTCCTGCGCCCAGGATTAAACCGAAAACCGTAACCAGCAAAAAGGGAAGTAGAGTTTACGTAGAATCTTAGCTTACTTTACGAGAGTGTCCTTAATGACTCTCAATGACGCAGATCCGAGATATCGATACAAATGCTTAAAAATATTGCTCGTTTTGCATTCATCATTTAACAAAATTTTGCTTTCCCTCTCTGCTTCTTAAAATAACAAGTTACAGTCTTGAATAAAATTCACTCCACTGATTGAACTTACTCTATTCCAAATTTAAAAATTTCTTACACACTTTTCATTGATGATGACATTTACACATGGTGATCCACGAAATGTGACAGATCTTTTTTCTTTAAGGAATGTCTTGTTTTGTTGCTTATACCTGTGCCAATTTCACTACAACATTCTTTACTTGCTAAACTAATGGTAATCATTATATACGCGGCCTCAAACCCAGGAATATGTATAGCAAGCTAGGATTTGATTAATTATGGTTTGTATGGCTTTCGCGTAATTAATTGTGAATTTGTTTAAAAGAATATTTTTTTAAGGAGATAAACTATGTAAATGCTATATAATATTTTCAAGGATGGCATTATGAAACATCGATTAAAAGTTTGTAATTCTAAGTGTTATATTAATTCTGATTGTTTTAATGTGACTTTGATTGTTGGTTTTATTTTCGCTGTATTATTCTGGAATTTTCTGTAACGTCTATTTAAAGAACCGGCAGAGACGAGTTAGTTAGTTGACAGTCAGTCGAAAGTTTGTGAGTCGACGATTAGTATCTTTGGATCGAGAAGATGCCTTGTTGTTTAATGTTATTGAAGAACAACACGAATTAATAAACTCAAGTTAAAATTGCTTCACTGAAGTTATTATTCCAACCAACCAAATACCTATCAATTACCTTCAAATCAAAATTGCATGATAGCACTCCATCTTGTCTTCTAATACATTATATAATTGCTTCACATGTATTACCTTTCTGACACCTATCTCATAACAACACACGCCAATCAGGAATTAGGAATCTGTAATTGGATAAAACTTTTTACTGTATCCCCCGAAACCAGAATTGTACCTGATGAACTATCTATTCCCAGTCAGACACCTCTTAACGACTGTATCATCTAAGCCAGTGTTTCTTCAACATTTTTGAATACACGACCCCTTTACAAGAAAAAAAATTGGTGATACCCCTTGTACATTTTTTTTTAAACTATATCAGTGATCTCAAAAAAATATTTAATTTTCTTTCTATTGAGGCTATACCCACTGATCGAGAGAAATCAAATGCTGAGCGAGGTAGTCGCGGACACTCTGCGGGCAGTGGTATATTATTTACCGCGGTGGCGGAGCGGGCGGCGAGAAGGTGGATTCAGCGGCCACCTAGGAACAGTTTACTGCGATAAGTTGACCGAATACGCCAGCGAGTGAGGACTAGCTTCGCTGCGAACGAGGATAAAGTGAATTACATTAATGATCTGCTCAGTCTTCCATGTCTGCTGCAAAAGGCAGTGGCGGAAGCAATTCAAAACCCCAAAAAAATAGACTTCATTTCGAAAATTACCTGAAATATGGTAGAAGGAAGAGAAATAGGCTCCAATTAAAAAATGAATTAGTTATTTTCGTCTCAAAAATACGACCACGATTCGACAATTTGTTTAAAAATTAGCCATTCGTAAAGATCTGACACTGGAGTTAGGTCAGTGTTATTTG
Organism: Vandiemenella viatica; assembly: GCA_031002005.1. Taxonomy (NCBI): domain Eukaryota; kingdom Metazoa; phylum Arthropoda; class Insecta; order Orthoptera; family Morabidae; genus Vandiemenella; species Vandiemenella viatica. The sequence goes on along the minus strand of CM061919.1, from coordinate 234,413,000 downwards.
TTTTGAGAAACGCTCTTTTGCGACGGAATGTCTTCCGTCTTTCCTGTAGAGGGGTGGCTGCAGACTCCAGCGGAAGATGCGCGGCTGGTCCCAAGACAATGCAAGACGCTAGCTCCATCTCCAGAGGGTAATGCGCCGGTCCTCCATCCTAATTCGTCATTAAACGCTGTCTCTGGGCAATTAGCCGGGCCTCGGAGACTGTCACGGGGGACCGGAGAATTATGTCGCCCATGGAGGGGAGGACGACCCCGGCAACGAAATTCGGCCGTCTCCTTCCAGCGCGGCGACCGACCAATTAACATACGCAGCCCATAAAAATGTGGAGCTCTCTCCAACGAGCCAAACACATTAATGTTTTTTGGTCGGGGACGTAATATTAAAACGCCACGACTAGGGCAGAATTTTCGTTTTAAAAAAGTCGATAACGCCAGCCGGGACGGCTAATCTGGCGATCATTATGCCCTATATAATTCACTGCTACCTGTATTCTCGCCGTCCGATTGTTTTGCTCTCTCGCAAGATGGAAACGGAGACGACGGAGCGAGACACAATTTAGATGGAGATTTCCCGTCCCCCGCCGTGATAACGTTCCTTATAATGGCGGTCGTAACAATTAAGTCGGGGTTTTTTAAATATAAAATCGAGTGCGTTCTGACGAATTATGTCTACGGTACGGCTAATTTATAATATCTGAGAATCCGTCGCGAGATTTCTGGAAAATTGCTGTTTAATCTCCTCGGCGACACGTCACTATTTCACGATACGCGTCTTGCATATTCATCAGGGGTAGTGTGTCCAAGTCTATTCCCACCTTCAGCTAGGGTCTATGAACGAGACGATGGAGAAATAACACAACTTTTCTCTTAGTTAATCAATTATCTTCCAATTTGTTATTTCTTATGGCAGAAAAGTTAAATTGTTCTTTGAAAGTTATAGGGGAAAATATTAAATGGTGTCGAACGTGACGTAGTATTGATTTACTATTTCTGTTGCAATGATTAATAAAATCATTTTCAATAACATTGGCATCATTTTAATGCCATTAAAAATATTGTTAATGATATAGTAATACAAATACAACAAACACACTTACAAATAAACTCAAGAATTTAAAAATGATTTAGTTAAAAAACATTGAAAAGTATGAAGATATATTTTTTAAAAAATTATCTGAACAAGCTAATACGAGTCTGGACTGGAAAAGATGGAAAGCTGCAGGTATGAAGGGATGGAGGGAGTAGGCAGTTATTAAATAAACTTTAAATCAAGATGTATTTTTTTACGGCTAAGTTATTTTTTTACGTTACATCAGACCACATTTTCTTAACGTCGTAAAATCTTTTTCACTTTTTATTCAGTCCTATTTTAAATCTGTCTCTGTTATTTAGACTGGCAGCACCCAAACAATGGGACAATTCACTTAAGATTATTAAGCTCTGACTTCCTTACTACCAGGGTAAATTCTGTACCTTCTTCCACTGTGTCATCTAGGATTAAAAATAACGAAAGAATAAACGAATATACTGAATGCCTTCAGCTTCCTACGTATTTTTTTTTTTTTTGCTTTGAATACCTAAATCAATTGTTAATAACTTTAACACCAACAAATTACTGTTTTGTTTGTTTTGACCAATGAAGATGTAAATTCTTAAGATCGGTTGACACAAATATTTTAAGTTGTTATTATAGTATTATTTTTGTTATATTTTAATCTTAGAAAACTACGACACTTTTGATACTCGATTATATCAATTTAATTCGGATTTAAAAGAACGAATTTTAGAACTTTGACATTCGAAACTAAAGAATCAATATAAAATAACTAAACGAAATCTGGTGCATTAGACTTTACTCTAAAACATGGCATCATAGATAATAAAAGTTTTGTTTATGGCATTCGGCAATGTAGGCCATACAGCCAGCTGAATGTGACATCATGTCTCATCCAGAGATCAGTTTGTACTGTACGTTGTAGCTATTAAGTATGGACACCACAGGACGGAAATGACATTAACACAACACTTAAACACCCATGCCCTCAGCCGGACTCGAACTGGAGGCCTTCGGCACGCGGGGCCAGTACTCTTAGCCCCTTAGACGCCAGAGAGTACGCAAGCTGGAGTCGAAGTTCAATCATGCAGATTTCACATCTTTCCGTTCCCCAGAAATTATTGACGGGAATACTTGGGTGGTTCTCATATATAAGATAAAGCGTCCATTTTTTTTCGTTCCCTTCCAGTATTTCAGAGCTCTGTCATACTGTCTGAGACACGCAGATACCTTAAATCAAAAAGGTGTGATTCTGTGTAACAAAAATTGTTTCAAAATACCACGTTCTATTTATTGCTGCTATCACAGGAGGAAACGAAATAAATGGATCCCATAAACAGCTTTATAACTACTAATAAATGGGAAATCGAGTCGGTGCAACCTTATTGACCTAGATACAGGGCTCCGTGGTATCTAATTTATCATAGTAACTCACCTTAAGAATGCAGAAAACCATATTCTAAATTTTTCATAGACAAGAAGCAAACACTTCCAGAGGTGAATACTGAGTCAAAATATTTCTGCCTAATCAGCACTAAGAATCCCTGCCAATTTTCTTAATTCGAAATAAGTACCTGGTACATCGAATTTAGCTCAGAACCACTGAAATTTTTTTTTAACATTTGATGAACAGTGACAATTAAGAAAATAAAGTTCTAGAATGCATATATCACTCATTTTACTATAAATTCTGAACGAGGAACATAACAACTTATTATTTTTTGGCAATGAGGTACAGTCTTAACTATGTATAACATAATAGTATTAATAATCTTTCTAATAATGTTAATAATCTTTTAGAAAATAAGGTCTTAACCTAAGGCCCTTTTACACTCTATAAAGCCAGATTAATGTAGATTCTCCTGTAGTGGGAGTACGTCTGATGCATTTCACCTCTTGGCTCTACGAAATGCCACTTACTATGCATAAAATCTGATATTTAAAGTCTTCGGCAACAAAATATTTGTCCCAGCAGTCTCTAAAACTTTTCCCTGAACACTGAGCGTCATAACAACTAATTAAGACACCATCGTTGCAGAGTAATTGAAGTTCTCTAAGAAACACTCCAGCCTGCCTACTTACTTAATAAAGAGATGGGTACGTGCATTTTAATTTTTCAAACTAAAAAATTTAATGAATTCCGGAAAGTGATTTTTACAAAGACAAGACTTTCGACGGTTGACTGCTAGACGCAAAAAAAGTCCTTAATCTGTGAACGTCATGGAAATTTTTAGAGCAATTTTCGAGGAAGACGTTGTATATATATAATTGTGAAGAAGTGTACCTTTGTTTTGGGTATTTTGACAGGTCTTGAATGTTTCCAGATGACATTCAGGTTCGGGTAGGTATGTGCCTACTTTTTCCATGGTGTGTCTGGGATTTATTGATTGTCACGGTAAATTCCAACATGACTGAGAGATATTTCCTTTTCACTTGAAATACAAAGTCACCACATCTTTCGGGTGTTTGGAGGATTGTACGTGCAATAACACTACTTCACCTTTGCCAGACCCTGTAAAACCTTTGGCAACACCTTGTAAAACCTTTAGGAACAAAATTAAGTTTTTTGGGTAACAACTCACGGTCACGCTACATAATTTTATCACTTTTTTCAGTTCAATCATCAAAAGGAAAAATACATTACACTAAAAATGTCAGAAAATAGGCGAAGTTTTTTGGAATAAATATTTAGTTTACATTTTTAACCACACTGTTAATTTGAGTCTGCTCACCTGATTGCAGATGCAAATAATATAAATCCAATGGTAAGTGGTAAAAAGAAAAAAAGTACATACATTTTTTCACTCATTTTTAGAATTAGATATAACCGTCAATTAAACCGATGTCACAAAAAAGTACTCTAAGGATTATTTACGGAACAAGCCCACGGACATCGTGCAGAAATCTATTTAGAAATCGAGGTACTTACCATGCCAGCACAGTAATAGTACTCCCTACAACATTTTGTAGTGAAAAAATCCTGAACACTTCAGTCTTAATGCTGACATCCATAGCAATAATACTAGAAATAAAAATAACATTCACAAACATTGCAATTAATTTTCAATTGAGCTGAAAGGGAGAAGATTCATTGGAGCTTCTTTATTCAATGTCCTAACACAAGAAATAAAATGTTATGTACGAAAACCTAGCCACTTAATATCCAAAACAATGCCAGCACAGTAATAAGTACTCCCTACAACATTTTTCAGTGAAAAAAATCCCAAACACTTCAGTCTTAATGCTGACATCCATAGCTATAATACTGGAAATAAAAATTACATTCACAAAGATTACAATTAATTGTCAATTGCTCAGAAAGGGATAAAATTTACTGGAGCTTCTTTATTCAATGTACTATCACAAGAAATAAAATGTTATGTATGAAAACCTAGCCAATTAATATCCAAACTGAAAGGTTTTAATTCAGAACCATTTTTACTCTATGAAAGAATTTTCTTCGTGTAATTTTGCAACTAAAGGTGACTGAGAAAAATACTGTATATTTTGAGTATGGAAGGGGAAGATGACAAAGTTGCTCACAGTTACTTTTTTTTTTAACTGGGTAACTTCTCTTAACAGCGAGACGGGAAAGGATGGTGGGCAAGGAATGGTAAGGAATTCGGCCATGGCCTTTTGAAGAAAGTATCCCGGCATTTGCCTGGAGTGATTTGGGACACCATGGAAAACCCAAATGCAGCAATTAAAATATTTGCAAATTGCATTCACATGTAGTAACTAAGTTGGGATCATATCTATTTTGAGTTTACAATGGATTTTACTAATGGTTTTTAAATAACTACGTGGTTGTCAGTAATCATTAATAACTGGATGTACTGTTGCACATCCCCGATACTGTTCTCACATGGGATCGAAGTAAACATATCTAATCTGATCTAATCTTCTATGGATAATACATTTACAAGGATTTGTTCGCTTAATAGTGCGGTATATGGGGAGGGAAAGGAAGAGGGAGGTAGTAGAGAGTTCCAGACAGCCCCTTCTCGCCCACTGTGAGGGCAGTGACGCAGTTTTTCGTAGTAATGAGATGAAGTGAGCCAGTCGCGAGTGCGATTGTCCGTCCCACGTGGCTCGGCGAGTGATGAATCGCGAGCTAATGATCCTTCGCCCGTCCCGCCTCTCAAGGAAGACGAATGTGTAGTCGACCTTAATTACTAATTGGCCATAATTGGATTGAAGTGATAATTATTGAGCTTCCACGGAGCTAGATCTGTTTGGTCATTTGACGAGCTTTGTTTGCGTCCCGCAGACTGAACTGAGTAGAGATAATATGCACTTCTTGATTTGATTTCATATATTTGCATCTGGAAGCTTCAGTTTTCATACATTCACTATTCTATTTCACCATTAACAACAATACTAGAGCAAAATTTATATTAACATTTAAAAAAATGAAATTTTCTTGAACTTAACAGAAAGAAATAGTGAGGACGTGAGGCCAAAATATTTACCACTAGCTACAAACATACTTCATAACATACGACAAAAACCGATGGTGATGACGTATTTATTGAAGTGACATGAAAAATGATGAACAAATAATTAAGGAAAGGAACGCGATGAAAAGAAATGTTGAGAGAGGAGAACAATCAGTTACAAGTGTATATAAAACGTCTACAATGTGTAAAACAGTAGAAAAGAAAAAATTAAATGAAGAAAGTCTGTAGCAGTCTTTTAGTAATAAAACAGAACTAATACCAAGTATTGAAGTATTGTAACCATCTGATAAAGATAGTTACTATAATATGTTGTAACTAAAACTATATGAGTTGCGAAATTGGGCATGTAAAATTGAATCAACAAGCTGTGTAAAGTGGTCAAGACATAATAATTGTTAACTGTGTAAAAGAGGATGAGTTGTTTAATGAAACAAAAGGATAAGCATTTTTTCCATACAGGAGGAAGACAGTATGAGGTGAGCCTATATTCGTAGTTCTGAAAGATAATGAAAACGTAAAATTCACCTGCTGACGTGATAAGAAAGACGATGAAGCGAGGTAACATAATCATATTTTTTCTAGTGGTCTACTGTAAACAGATCATGTAAAGTAGACATCCCTAAGAAGCACGTTGGTGGAGGATCTAATGCACTTTCAACATCGCTCTAAGGAAAATTATGGAGGTGTCTCGAAGATATACTTTGTTTCAGCTGATTATATGCTGCTTCACCTCGAAAGTGTCCAAAATGCGAGATGCATATTTTTTTTATTTTTTCACTTTTTAATTTATTTGTTTATATATTTATTTATTATTATTACTAAGAATTTGCAGTTGGATTGCTGTTGGGTTGTCGGTAAAGCTTTAACAGATATTGCTATCAAAAAATTATTTCCCATTCTTAACCGGACAAATGTGAAAATAAATATTCAAAATTAATTTATGCAGCGAAGAAACGTTGAGGAACACTCTGTTTTAATCACTCAGTACATCCTGCTACTGGTAAAAAGGTTAAGAATGAAGGAGACTAACCTACGGACATCAGGTTCAATTAAACCTGGCCTCAGTGTCAGGGTCCGCGAATTATAAGGAAGAACACTATTCCTGAAGCATATTCAGAAATCATTGTGACATTTGCGCCAATAAACTTGAATCTAACGTCAAGAGAAATTTTCAAAGAAATCAGCAATATTTTCATCCAAGAGGGGAATACGACCGCCTAGCTGATGATCTGTGGCTAGGTTACGACATCAAATAATTTGCCTCAGAGCGTTAACTGTTCTTCTTGCCGGTTGTTCACCGAGCGTGGTAGGGCCTGGCATTAGGGATGATGCGATTTCATATCTTCGTTCTTCCATCCAGATTTCCGGATTTTTTCGCCTCGTCAACGGCTAAGGTCATTAGAGGCGGGATGGGACTGGGGGACAAGGAACGGGAAGGAATTCGACCATGACCTTTTAGAAGGCAGCATCCGAGTGAGGAAAGGACTCTATTATCCACTTGTTATCTGCACAATCAGTAAGGGAACTCATATAAAGCACTTGTAATATCTTTTTAAGACTGTCAAATTTTGAGACACTTTGTCAAATAATATGACTAAAGTAAATTTGTGAATTCACTTCACTCATTTATAATAACCCTTTACAAAACAAAATAACACAAATTTACAAACCAGTATCTCATAATTAGAATAATTAATGATTTCCTTTAGTATGCACAAACATTTGCGCGGGAGAATAATGAAAAGGAAACTAGGTAATGGTTATTGGCTATGCCTTCTATTTTTTTTTTTTTTTGTCTTTAATAACCTCAACGTCACCGAGATTTACAGGTAATTACGTATGTGACGAGGGGTAATACTCAGACCTGGCATTCGGGAGGACACTGGTTCATATCCCCGTCCAGGCAACTACATTTTGGTTTTCCATGATTACCCAAAATCACTTCACATAAAACAGAGTGGCCAAATTCGTCTCCATTTATCCAGTCCTTTCCTGGCTCTTATGACCCCAAAACAACTAATTCATAGGTCCAAAACAAAAATAATAAAACTCAAACTTCTCGATTTCGTAACATTACATTCGCATTGCTATTCGGTGTTGAAATATGACTACTGGGTTGGTTGCGCAGAGGCCGCAGCTGTTTTAATCCAACTTTGTCACCATTAAGTGTTTTCCGCCTCGGCGAGCCGAATCCCCCCTCCAGACCAAACGAACATCTGATCCCCCGTCCGTCCCCCGCCCGCAAGGCGCAGCCAATCATAATAACAATAATAGTGCGCGGATCATCTAGCGCCGAGCGGTAATCTTAGAAAGCACGACTTTACGCGCCACTCAGCGGGGGTGGCGTTATTTTATATCCCTCTGGATATTATTCCCCATCACACGCAAGTGCTCGTGAAACGCACTTAGCTTCCCTCGCCGCATTTCAAGTGCGTGACACCTTCCGATCCTCATCTGCGCCTCCGAGGAAAAGGAGAGGCCAGGGGTGCGGATAAAGAAAGAGCAAGAAAAAAAAATCCGGAAAGGATTGTTTGTACTCTGTCGGGGTGGGGACCGGAGGGGTGGAGAGGGAGAGAAGGTGATATAATGCGGGTGGAGGAGACAGAGATAAAAGAATACGTCAACCGAGAGGGGGTAACCACTCACCCCCGGGGCGGAGATAATCCTGACTTGTGATACGACTCCACGAAAATAACACGTGCCGCCCGCACAAAGGATGATGACTTTTCATGCAAGAAGAAGTAGCGCCAGTGAGAAGGGAGGATCATTGGAAATTCTCCGTCGTCAGCGGAGGCCGTTTTTAAGAAAGAGGTGCGGCTTCTAAGGGGAGGGCAGCAGAGTGGATGCGAGGTCTGCAGCTGAGTCTAGCTGGTCCCAACATTGTACCTTGAGGAACACCACAAACTACGAACAACAGAAGTTTCTCGGTGCTAGTTGCGGCAACTACCAGTATCGGTTGGTCACCGTTCTCTAATATACTTTCGATATATCTAACGTGTCTTAGGGAAGATTCACAAACACTTTATCGTCTGGTCCTTGTACGTGTCTATGTAATTTGTTCACTAGAATTGTGAGTTTAATCCGTTCTTACGTAAAAGGTCGAAGGTTCCTATCTCACTAAATAAATGCAGCCTATGCCACACTGTAATCTTTGACAGAGAAACTACAAATTAAACTGGTAACCTTATAGTCTCTGGCAAAGTACAAGCCGAAAGCGGCACTATGGGATAAGAGACCACAGCAAATTCGTTAAAATTCAATTCGATGATTACCGGTACCTGAATCGAAAATGAACATTTGTTATCTGAGTTTTTTTCACTCTCTCCTGTCATGGTACATGAACAGACAAAACTAATGTTATGTCAATGGAGAATTTTCCAGGGAAATGTAGTAATCTTCGCTGATACCGATGATATCGTGAAAATACGATATTGCTCTAGTTTCTTCAGCAGCCATCAGTATTAGCTATCTGTCGGAACGTTGTGTTGCCATGACATCATCCAATTGGACACCCGCCAAGATTTCGTTGCAATAGTATTGTTTTAATATATTTCATCAAAAATATTATATCCATTTTTTTTCAAACCATCGACGTCAGCTGATTATTGAACAGGAATAACCGTATCCCCTATTTGAACGGTACTAAAACCTGCTACCATCCTTCAGCTCATCTACAGAGTCATAGCATTTGCATCCTGAAAGCCTACATTGTCTTTCTGAGGTTTCATTCAAGTTCTAAATGCGAGCAGTTAAACATAGTCTATTTCATGTCATAACGATTTTAAGAAGATTTTGTTTGCCAATCCAAAACTGAGGATTTCTGTCTTCAAACCCACAACACCAACAAGTATTAAAGCTGTAGAGCAAGAACGGAATACTTTAAACGTGACCACTACTGATTACAAGAATTTTTAACTCATTACTGTTATTTTCATAGCTCGCTTGGTGCTGATTCACTGAACTCAGGTGATTACACTTTACGCTCGAGGTAACGTTGTCGGAACGTTGTGTTTCCACGACATCATCCAATTGGACACTCGCCAAGATTACTTTGCAATATTAATGTTTTCATATTTTTCATCATAAATATTATATCCATTTTTTCCAAACTATTCACGCCACTACTGGTGAAGGGGAGTACTGTTCTTACGCCAATTTCTTAGAAATTGTCCGGAATGTACCAAATTCCGACAGTCAAAAAAGTTTCTATCTTGGGATACTTCACCCCAAGGGTATAGAAGGCGCAAAATTCTTAGATACCTCATTATCCAAGACTGTAAAATCCGTATTGTCCCTCCAGTATGCATATGATGCGTAAGGAATATGACCTAAGAAATGTTGGTTGTTGGTATTTTGTCATTTAATCTGTAGACCCAGTTGTAGTCTGTTGAATGAGCGCTCATTGGTGCTAGCAAAATATTTCACCCACTCCTTTTTGTCGTCAGCGGAGGTAATACGCTACATTTAGCACACATTCGCCACAGTTATTGAAACACACATAACGACTCTGAATTAAGAAGGAATTGAACTGATCCGGCCATTCTTGTTCTGAATCGTTGATCTATTACTACTGGTGAAGGGCAGTACAGCTCTTACGTCAGTCTCTTAGAAATTGTGTTGAATGTACTGAAATATCTTTTACACACACACACACACACACACACACACACACACATATATATAATGTCTCTTAACAGCGAGGTCTTTGGAGACGGGAAAGGATCGGGGGCAAGGAATTGGAAAGAATTCGGCCATGGCCTTTTGAAGGAAGCATCCCGGCATTCACCTGGACTGATTTGGGGTAACCATGGAAAATCCAAATCTGGATGCCCGGACGGGGATTCGAACCACCGCCCCCCAGAATATGAGGCCAGAATGCTAACCGTTACACCACCACTCTAGGTCTGAAATATCTGACCGATCCCTCGGGGTGAGTAGCAACGCTTGGGCTTAGCTTTCGGGAGGAAGCCGGTACAAATCTCCATTCTGACATTCAGATTTAATAATTCCACAGTTTCTCGAAATAACACCGAGCGTGGTGGTGTTAACGCTCTGGTCTCTCATTCGGAAGGACGCGTGTTCCAATTCCCATCCAGCCATCGGGATTTCGGTTTCCATGGTTTTCCAAATCACTCCAGGTGAAATACGGGATGGTTACTTCAAAAGCCAATGGTCGAATCCCTTAGAATTTCTTGGTTCCCATCCAAAAATTAAGTAACACTTTAAGGGGGACGGAGGTGGTAAATAAATGTACGATATCGTGTGACAAGGGGGGAACGAGTCATAACCTTCGTGACATCGTATGTATAATTTGCATCTCTTTTGGCACGTGGCGAACACCCGCGAGTTCACGATCGCTCTACCAACGGTGTCGCACGTCGGACGCTTTGAGGCTTTGACTAAATATGACTTCCGCATACTTATTTACAACGATCGTATGGCATCTGAACGATCGTTGTTCACCATTCAAAGCCACTAGCCAACACAAGCAATCACACAAGGGACAACAAGAGGTTTGTCCATTGCGAAGATTCATCATCAAAGCATTGCAGGCTAGACGTGACAGGTAAATTCTTTGTTTTATAAACGACGACCATGCTATATGGTTGGATGAAGAAGATGTTGACACATCTAATGTTATCTATTAAAGAACGAAGTATCTGCTATGCCAGTCATAAATAATATAAGAGAATAGGATCAGAGTGCATGGATACAAGATGATAAAATTTTGTATCGTTCATTTATTTGTCAATTTTCTAAAATGTTTGATCTGTTGTTGATTTAATAAAAAAAAAACTAAATAGAAAAATATACATATATGTATAATCCTGGAAGTGCCATTTTAATTTAATGATTTCTAATTTTAAATATGTGATGGCACACAAGTGGTAGGGTGGGGGTGCGGGGTGGCACACAAATGTCAGCACCTGTGACATGGAAAGGATGGGGTGCTCCAAAATTAATTAAATTAGTGTGACAAAATTTATGGATGACCCCTTGCCATGAGCCTAATGTACATTCAAAATGAAATACGACTTCCTGAGGGACTCTATGTAAAAGATGGTTACACGGTGAGGGAGTGAGCATTATTACTATAGTGTACGTTAGAATGCCTCAACTGTGACACATACAAATCCACGTGTGTTTCAGAGGATATGCAATGATATTCGATTCAGACACTCAGTCATAAGTTATTTCCCGTACTTTTTTTTCGTATGGCTTTACGCCTCATTGACGTCGAAGTGATTGGAGGAGGGAAAGGACTGGAGACAAGGAATGGGAAGGAATTCGGTAATGGCCTTTTGAAGGAAGCATCCCGGCATTCGCCTGGATTGGTTTGGGGAAACCATGGAATAACTAAATCTGGATGCCCAGACAGGGATTCGAACCAGCGTTCTCCCAAATGCGACGCCAGAGCGTTAACCACTCACCTACCACGCTCGGTCTGTTATCCAGGCTGTTTGACGTATAACGCGAAGAAACTTGTTCCGCTGCGAGCTCTCTGCTGGCGGGCGACACCGCGCGTCTCAAGTTTGCGCTGCGTCCGACGCGACGTGTGCGCCCCGTTTTAGCCAACAATAACAAGAGTCGGCCGGAGTTTGCGCACAAACACATCTCTCAAGTTGTGCCGGACAGTGGGCGGCCGTTTAAGTGCAGTCCCAGCACCGCCGCTCCTCTCTAACTACTGTGCGAGATAAACCGATTAATCATTCTCGGCAAGTTTCAAGGAGAGACGGGGCTCGAGAGGGGTGAGGGAGACGCAAAAACGGAACGCAGGGGCGGGGTGGGGTAACTGTAGACGCCGACCCTCTGCGGAAGTCGCCTTATTGGCCCGTAATGGACGTGTTTCTTTTCCTCTGCCCCACTTGCGTCGCAGACAACAGAGGCTCCCCGCAGCAAGCTGGGGTGCCTCCGACTTCGATTAGGCGACTGTTTCCTAATGATTTAACCATTTACCTTGACATTCATCAAATACTAAGGTGCTATCTTAACAAGGTATGATATTAACTGTATTGGACAGGTGGTAGGTGTTGGAGAGAGTGATGAGGGGATGCACGAGAGAAGTAAAGGAATTGGATTACAAAACTTTGGTCAGACCATTGTTCGAATATGGTAGTGTAGTATGGGACCCACATTTTGAGTATCAAATACAGGAGTTGGAGAAGGTGCAAAGAAGGGCTGCTATATTTGTTTCTGGAAATTATCGCAGAATGCAATCAGTGACAGATATGATAAAGGAGCTGGAATGGGATTCATTGCAAGACAGGAGGAGGATTATGAGGGTCTTGGGAGTGTACAGGGCGTATACAGGCGATGAGGCATGGAAAGATATTGCAGTAGGTATGAAAAGTAGTTCATGGAAGGGAAAATATGACCATGACCACAAGCTGGCACTCGATTTCAGGCACAAGGGTGTGGGAAGATTTTCTTTTTTAGGTTACGGTGTCAGGGACTGGAATGAGTTACCAAGGGGAAAGATGAATAACTTACCGGAAACGTTGAAAGAATTTAAAATTAAAATTTGTAGAGGGCAAATGTAGATGGGTGCATGATAGGGGGAAGTTGGGTGTGTAGGGAAATTGCCACCGGAGCGTGTGCTCCATTGCAATTAAATAAATTAAATTAAACTGTTGCGTTATTTACGTTTGTCAAGGTTTTTACCAGAAGATTAGCGAAAGTCAATTTGGATAAGGAAGGACAGAATATATGAGTGATTTCGAGATTAAGTTACCGTAGAGACATTGTAAAAGTGTAAACTTTCGTCTGGGAGCGTCCATAAGCTACGTAGATCCGTTTTGGCATCCTGTTAAACCTCCCTCTGCCCACGTAGTCCAATTTGGCTTTTGCTTCTACCCCTCCCACCCCCCACCGCGTAGCACGTAGCTTCTTTTTCCTTACTGATTCCAAAAGAAATTTTGTACCGTTTTCTCTTGTCAGACTGTCGTAAATTACGGAGATAATTCATCGTCATAATCAACATCATCAACAGTTTTCTGCTTCTTGCACAACCCTCTCTATTTCCTTCTCACTTCTCACCACCTCTCTGTCACCACCTGGTTCCAGTCTTCTTCCTTCTTCCGTACTCCTCCGCTCTTTTCAGTCATCAATCAGTTGCTCTTCCTCTGGGTCGATTACCATGCATATTAATTTCATGGATTTTTCTTGGAATTCTCTGAACCTTCATTCTCTTTTCATGCCCATACAATCCTAGTCTGGTCTTGTCTATCATTTTCTGTAGGGGTTCCACTTTTATGGTGTTTCTAATCATTTAATTCTTTATTCTGTCCATTTTATCAACTCCCATTCTACCTCTTAAAAATTTAATTTCACTTGCTTGTACCTTGCTGATATCCAGCTTCTTCATTGTCCATGTTTCAACAGCATATGTCAGGATAGGCACATAGTATGTGTGAAAAATTACTTTCTTGCTTCTCTGAGGCACATCTTTATTCCATATCAGGCTTCTAACGCTCCTTAGAAACGCCTCTGCTTGTCTTCCTCAACGAGAGTGGTGGTGTAACGGTTAGCGTTCTGGCCTCGCATTCGGGAGGACGCAGGTCCGAACCCCCGTCCGGGCATCCCGATTTGTGTTTTCCATGGTTTCCCCAAATCACTCCAGGCGAATGCCGGGATGCTTCCTTTAAAAAGTCCATGTCTGAATTCCTTCCCATTCCTTGCCCCTGTCCCTTCCCGCCTCTAATGACCTCGCTGTCGACGAGGCGTAAAGCCCGAGGAAAAAAAAACAAAAATTGTCTTCCTCTTTTACCAATCTCGCCATCATTCCTTCCACTTTCCTCTAATACACTCCCCAAGTTCTTCAACCTGCTGGCCTTCTTTAATTGTTCACAATTATCTGGATTATCCTTTTCTTCTTTCTGGTTGTTACCAGGTACTAACATTTCTTTACAATAAATTTCGGGCCATATTCTTCCACACTGACTAAACATACATCTAACAGCCACTGCACTTCTTCTTCACAACCTCCCCAGATAATCAGCTTCATATTTTCCTCTCCAATCCTCATGCTGTTTTGTGTTCTAAACCTTATTTTATCTGTGACAAATAATATGAAAGAAAGCCACGCAGCCCCGCGTATATTTCCAATCAACCCCTTCTTCCCACCCGAGTCACGTAGCTTATGGACGATCCCTCATAAATTATCTTCCCACACAAGACGCCAGATGTGTGACTAAGAAATCTCTGACCACCCCTCCCTTGAAATCTAGGTACAGTTTCCTAAAACGAACAGAATCTTTGGAGAACCACCCCGAGAGACGTCGTATGGAATTGTGGAGGGGCATTCTCGACCATCAAAATAATTGCCCCAAGGAAGAACTGTCAGTAGGCCATAAAATTAAAATACAACATCTGGCGGTTACAGAACTTACTGAGATCTGGGTCTCCAAATGTAAAACCAATATGGTGAAATGGGGATACGAGGACGATGACGGATGTGCCTGCAGGGAGGTGCAGGATCATGGTCTCCTGCTCAGGTGCGATGTCATGTGAATAGTCTAGCCGTGCGAAGATTTTTTTTTTTTAACTGCTTTACGTCTCTCAACGGTGAGGTCTTTAGAGACGGGAAAGGATGTGGGGCAAGGAATGGGAAGGAATTCGGCCATGGCCTTTTTAAGGAAGCATCCCGGCATTTGCCTGGAGTGATTTGGGAAACCATGGGAAACCCAAATCTGGATCCCCGGACGGTAATTCGAACCGCCGTCCTCCCGAATGCGAGGCCAGAACACTATCCGTTACACCACCACGCTCGTTCCGTGCGAAGACCTAGTTGAAGCAAACGACAAGGCGGTTAAAGCCGCTGAATTTTGGGAGAGGTCAGTCCGAAGATAATCCTGGACACGGAAAGTAAATTAGGTATACATAATCTTCTTCCTCTCTTCTTCTTCTTTACTACCTTTTTCTAACAACATTTTGGGGTTGGCTGCTTTCGATGAGCTTGTTCGGATAGTTGAATTTGGAGAAATGATTTTACAGTCGCATGCACTTGCTGACACCAAGAATTTTACTAATGGATGAAGTGACTGGTTGCCATCGTTCTGTGAAACATGTAATTATGTTCAACGTTTGAAATGTCTAGATAATGAGGCGGAGTTTTGGGACCGTCTCGCCATTTGCGCTAGTGGCTGCGGATAACCACCTAAAGCCCGCAGTCAGAACAGCCGATTCGCAGGGACCTGTGATCGTGCCCGGTCCGTTGTATCTTCATGAACCAGTGTTTGGCGCCTCGGCGCACTGAGACACCTGGCGGATGTTTGTCATAAATAATGGCAAAGTAAAATATGTCCACTGCAAGACAGCAAGATCACTTAATGGACATTTGAACGGATTGAGACAAACATGAAAAGTCAAGATCAGAAAGGACTGAGATTTACATCAATTCGAACTGCTGCGGAAACTGTAAGTTACCCTTTCTTGGATTTAGGTAATTTACCTTAGCTCCTCTTGATATGTATAATCTGCCCGTCTTCAAGCTGCAGAAGCCGGCAGATTATTTCAATGCACAGCTCCGAAACAATAAAATAATATATCTATATCATGGCATGAATTATTTGAAGAAACACTCGAAATCACTTTTTATTTATAATCACTTGGTACATAACACACTTCTTTACATTCAGTTTTATTCAACCATGTGCCAGCTATATCTTACATTCTCGTTCGTTCACTCGCCATATTCTCTTCTATCCTCTGTCCAAAGATATACATATCATAGATGACCACTGTCCATAGATATTCTGGCACTTTACTATACGCTTATCTTTTTATTTATTTCATACCAATTTAACACATTTGTATACACAACACAAGCAAGAATAATGTCTTATTAATTTTTTAACAAAAAAAAGAATTATTCACAAAAAAAAATATAATGGACCTTGTCACCTTGCAAAACCCAGATGTATTTCTTTCAATCCTCTAGTTTAGTAGATGTTTTCGAAATCTCATATTACAAAAGCGTATACTGAATGAATGATTCAATCAGATCTGCTTCTAATTTATTTATCGTGAGTACTACAAGAGTGTTAACGTTCTGTTCTCCTGTTTGAGAGGACGTAGGTTCGAATCCCCGTCCGTCAATTCACACTTCGGTTTTCCATGGTTTGCCGAAATGTTAGGATGTTTCCTGGATATAGCCCTGGCAGAATTTCTTTCCGTTCCTTACCTCCAGTACTGCCCGGCCTCTAATGCCCCTGACGTTGACGATGCGTAATGCCATAAAAAAATAAACGAATTTATTTCACACTGTCGTGGGAGTATTTAGACCATTCGATGTTTTCTGGTAGTATTCTCTGTCATTAAGTTAGAAAAGAGCTTCTGTTTACAACGACGCTTTTCACATTTAAGATTGATACAGGTTGGTTCCTTAACGAGTTTGTTAAAGAAGTGTCGCCCAACACTCTTTGCCGGCCTCGGTAGCGTAGGGGCTAGAGTGCTAGCTCCGCGTGCCGAAGGCCGCCGGTTCGAATCCGGCCGCGGGCATGGATGTTAAGTGTTGTGTGTCTGTGTGAATGTCCTGTCCGTCCTGTGGCGTCCATACACTGAAAGCAATTAAATTACCTTGAGCTGGCTGTATGGCCTCCGTTGCCAAATACCATTAAAAAAAAAAAAAAAAGTGTCGCCTACAGCATTTATGAGTAACGTGGGGTTCTCTTCTACACCATACCTAATTACTTTGCCAGTCTTGTTTGCATGTGGTCTCAGAGAAGAGAACGCCATTACATCCACTGTAGAATTAGTTCCTTGTACGCTGTGGATTTAATTTTAAAAGAACAAAGGCACAGAAAATGGAATGTCCGCGAGGTTTCCTCACTTTCAACTTTCTCAATACACAAAAAGTGTAACATGTATTGCAGACATTCGACGATATAACACCCTGAATAGCTGACAAAATTTAAAACAATTCAACGATATTAAAATCTTGCTTTCTTGCAATATGTACCGAAAATTGGTGAAAAACTTTTATTTCTGCAGGACAGAGATATTGCCATACTTTAACAACGATGCCTACTGTGTGTTGTGTTATTTACGTGTGTCAAATGTTCATGTTAGAAAAGCTACCATGTCATTTCGAATAAGGAAGAGCACAGTAGTTTTTTATATTAGCATAAAGCCACGAAAACGCCACCAGTTGCTTAAAAGTTTTTTTTTTTCTTTAAAACTTTACTGCAGTTTCGACAAATAAATGTTTGTCTTCTTCAGAAGTATGACACCTAAACAAAAATTCATGTTAAAATTGCACTATGATAAAATATATACATACAGCTTTTATCTTTAAAATATGATATTATACATACGTTAAAATTACATAGGCGGAAGCATTATCACAAATCAGTCACTTTCGTGCGAAGTTGCACATCGTCACGATTCTTCCTTCCGTCTACTAGACAACATCTGTACGAGGCGGGCGACTTCCGCCAACTGACCAGTTATATGTGAATCAACGAACTTCGTAAATTTGTTAGATGGCGCTACGGGGTATATTATTATGGCTACTTAAAAGGGAAGTTAGTTTACTGTGTAAAGATTGCATTATGGAATGATATGTTATCGTGACTCAGATTATTTAAAAGAAGTGCTTGAATGTAATATGATACAAATTGTAACATAATATTTAAAAATTGGTTAAAATCTACTTCATATATAAACAATAACTTAACTAATAGAATTTTTGAGGAGAATCGAAAATTATAGATATATGTTTTAAAATATGTTATTCGTTTGAAATTACTGGCTTGAAAGCTTCTAAGAATTGTTTGTTAGCATATTACCATCATTTTTCGTTAAGTGCTTAAAGATTTCTAATTATTCTAATAGGTCTAGTTTACGTCCTTTCTTTTCTCTGTGTAGAATTATCGTACTTTCTAAACCTCTCGCCGAGTGGTTTGCCTTTAACAAATGTTCGCCAAATGTGGAATTAGGAATGTTGTTGTTTTTCTTTTTTTGTATATGTTCTTTATATCTGATTTTTATTTGCCTGCCGGTTTGCCCTATGTAGTACTGAGGGCAATTTTTACATGTAATTTTATAAACTCCTGAATTGGAAAAGGGGCCATTCGTCGTTTTAATGGCATGTCTAATGTTCTTCTTTATACTGTTATGAGTAGAGAATGTTACCCTGCAACTGTATTTTTTAACTAAAAGGCGTTTAATTCTATACGATATGTTTCCTAGAAAGGGAATCACAATAAATTTGTTATCTTTTATCATATTTTGGATGTCTCCGTTTTTTGTTAATGTTGAGCACGGTTTACGGGTTTTCTTGTCTATGATGGTATTTATTAACTGTTTATTATATCCGTTATTGGTAGCAATGGATTTGATAATGTTAATTTATTTTCCTAATTTAGTGGGAGTAAGGGGAATTGTTAAAGCTCGATTGATTGCAGAATGGAAATATGCTAATTTGTGTGATGTTGGGTATGCAGAATCGGCAGGGATGATGTTATCTGTGTAGGTCGGTTTGCGATAAATATCAAAGTTTATACTGTTGTCTTTTATTGCAAGTTTAAGATCTAACAAATTTACGAAGTTCGTTGATTCACATCTAACTGGTCAGTTGGCGGAAGTCGCCCGCCTCGTACAGATGTTGTCTAGTAGACGGAAGGAAGAATCGTGACGATGTTCAACTTTCGCACGAAAGTGACTGAATTGTAATAATGCTTCCGCCTGTGTAATTTTAACGTATGTATAATGTCATATTTTAAAGATAAAAGCTGTATGTATATATTTTATCATAGTGCAATTTTAACATGAATTTTTGTTTAGGTGTCATACTTCTGAAGAAGACAAACATGTATTTACTTTTAAGCAACTGGTGGCGTTTTCGTGGCTTTATGCTAATATAAAAAAATTTTACCGTTGCTGAAACGCAGCTACGATCTAGATTTTAACACAGTAGTTGTCTGTGAGACGTAGATACGAAATAGTTACTGTAAGCCTAAAATCAGCTCAAATAAATGATGGACATAATGACAGTGAAAATGGTGTTAGGCAATGAATAAAAAAGAAGGATTGGTAAAGTAAAAAAACCCTCACTCTCCACAGATCAATACAAGAGGGCAGAAACGAACACATGAATCGAACACACTTTACAATATTTCGGTATATAGCATTGTCCTAAGACGTAGGTCAGACGTATGGCAAGGGTATCAGATGGTTACAGTTGATACCGAAATATTGTGGAGAGCGTTAGCGTTTATTTGTTCGTCAAAACCCTCCTGCGCGGGTGCTTGGTTTACTTCTGCAATCCTTCTTAATTTCCAGATAAACTATGTCTATGATATGAGGTAGTACACCTCCACTGCAAGACAACCACATTAAATCGTTTCTAAAGCACACGATAGTCGTAGGAAGTGTTCGAGTTTAATAAAGATGGGGATGACTGGAGATGGACATCCATTGCAGCAATTACCGGATTCCAGACGTTATTTATTCAAATAGTCTAGACTAGTACTTCTTGTTTTACAAAGGACAAAAATTAATGTGTGGGGAAATCGGATCCGACGATATTATTTTGCTATTGGAGCAAATACGCCTTTTAAATGTTTCTAGTGCTATTTGAACTCTTTAAGCAATCATTCAGTCATGGAAATCATAAAGACGTTTTATTTGGAACGACGGCCTTGATATTCAAGAATTTCACAGCTTAATTCCTTCATGATTTTGGTTGTGGAGTAATGTGGATTTCTGTATTCGACTGCTGCATCAATTTTGTGTAATTATGGTCTCACATAGTAATATGGCTATGATATATGGCTAGTAATATTTTAAAAAAGCTTTCGAAACTGCGCCTCACACTAGGTTCCTTAGAAAACTTCGTGGTTACGGCATATTTAGACAAATATGCGACTGGATTGCAGACTTTCTGAAGGGCAGACCACAGTGTGTAGTTCTTGACGGCGAGCGTTCATCACGTACCGAAGTGAGGTCCGGGGTACCCCCTGGAAGCGTGATAGGGCCTCTGTTGTTTCTCATATACATTAATGATTTATGCTACATAATAGGGGGATGAACAGATTATTTGCCGATGATGCTATTATTTATCGTAAAATCAAAACCCAGGACGACTGCGCTTTGTTACAAGACGATATTATGAAAATAATTGCGTGGTGTAAAGATTGGCAGTTGGAGTTAAACGCTAAAAAGTGACAAGTCATGCGTGTAAGTGACACCATTTAACTATGAATATGCAATTAATGATACTGTCCTTAGAACGGTAGATTCTGCTAAATACCTAGGAGGTAACAAATCATAATATTTTGTCGTGGAATGAGCATATCGAGAATGTAATGGGGAAAGCAAATCGTATACTTTGATTTCTAGGTCGTAATTTAAATCAATGCACTCCGGAAATTAAATCAATTATATACAAATCACTAGTACGTCCTCACTTAGAATATTGTTGTTCTGTATAGGGTCCCCATCAAAAGGGGTTAATGGAGGCATTAGAGAAAGTCCAAAGAAGAGCCACCCGATTCGTGACAGGTATATATAGTTGGAGGGAAAGCGTAAGTGCGATGTTAAAGGAGTTAAGTTGCTCTCGACGGAAGCTATTGAAAAATTCACGACTGACGTATGTCGGAATAACAGCCAGCAAATATTGATACCAGCAACATTCATATCTCGGAATGACCGCGAAAATAAGATAAGAGAAATCGGGGCCAGAACCGATTAATTTCTGTGCTCATTTTTCCCCACGAACGATTAGGGAATGGAATAGAAAGGACTTACCGGGCGAGTAAACTTAAAATTCGACAGGAGTAGCTTTCGATAAAGCACTCGAGCCATCCTGATCTGGGTTTTCCATGGTTTTCCCAGATCACTCCACGCGAGTGCGGGGATGGTTCCTCACAATAGCCCATGGGCGCCTCCTGCCATATCCCATATATCCTTTGCAAACTATCACCCTTTTGGATAGGTGCAATGCACCCTCCGCCACGCACTTTTAGTGAATTGCGGAGTAATAATAATAATAATAATACAGTGTGATGGAATTAGTTTCTCGTATATTGTGAATTTAATGAATTTAATGAATATAACTACAAAAGTGTTTTTTATGTAGCTACATGAATTAGAAGCTCTGCATACGCTAGGTTTCTCATCATCTTTGCAACTTGCTCATCACACTACAAGTATAACAAGAATTTCAGATATTCAATGATACTTTCAAGACATTTCATTATATGACTTACAAAATGTTAAACACTTAAATGATGTTGAAATTTGGCTTTGTATTACTAAGTATCCAAGGATGGCAGGGAACATTCGCTCTTGCAGATGGACGGAGGACCGAGGAATAATAAAGCTGACCAGCCCTCGACAAAGACAAACTAATTTATAAATTTCGTTCCTTCCAGCTGAATTTGACCTTTTACCTAGTATGCGGGAAGTCAGATCCCATCCGGCCATCATGACGGGGGTTTTCCGTATTTTTGCGCAGTCACCTCAAGTGAATGCCGGGATGGTTCTTTTCAAAGGCCATGGCCGACTTCCATCCCTTTCTCTACCCCTTAGGTTAAGTAGGTCCCCGAGACTCTCCAGCAGCCCGTCTCGCAGGCTTTACCTGGGAAGAATAAAATCTTTTAAAAAAATAAAATAAAAAGACAGGGGCTGCTAAAAGTTAAGCAATATTTTTTTTTGCTTATCGCTTAACACCTCGTCAACACCGAGAAGGAACGGGAAGGAATTCGGCCACGGCCTTTCGAAGGAACCATGCTGGCATTCACCTGGAGTGATTTTGGAAAACCATGGAAAATTCAAATTTGGATGGCCGGACGGGAATTCGAACGGGCGTCTTCCAGAATGCGAGGCCAGAGCGTTAACCGCTCTCCTACCACGCTCGGTAAGTTAGGTAATCACAAACTCCTCCCCCTGTTGGATGTTACTTGTTCATAATTTCAATGTTACTGACACCATATCATATGCGGAAATGTTTGATCAGGAAGGAATCAACTCCAACACGACCCCACAATCCCATTATTAGAGGGACAGAAAAAGTTGTGGGAGAGCATAAAAAAAAGGGAGCCAAGGACATTCCTATTTGCATTTTAACAGCTATAAAATCCTCCCCGTGGTATTCGCACCTAGGGAGGAAAATATGCATGTCTTAGTTCCATTTCTATTTACTGGTAATGCACCCGCGTCGTTTCTTTTTAGCCACAAGCTGTGACTTTTTTATCCAGTTCGTTCTGTATGCAGATGAATGCAAGGGAGCAAGGCACACGGCTCGGCCACAGATTGCATGAGTCAGGCAATAAATAGAGCGCCCATATGCAGTTACCAGCACCGGGGAGAAACGGCGGCAGCCTGCGAGTCCACCTACCAGCTCTCTCGCAAACAGTGCTCTCTGATTAACATTAGCAATAGATGAGAAGCATCTGTACTTTACCAGGTGCAACCAACACGATGCCGACAATGAAGGAGGCATGCAGCGAGGTAGAAAGAAAGTTTGGCACATTTTCTGATAACGTACTGAATTTAATAACGAGGAAATATTGGTGTGATAAACACAACCTATAAATTGAATTAACAGTTCAGTGAAGTAAAAAGACGGCCGAATACATAGTTAATCTCGTTTTTTAGTTCGATGAAATCATCATAGCAAAAAGATTCGGATAAGAGAAGACTCGTCCAAAGATACTAAAGCACATTACAAAACAATTCCAGCGATTAAGTTTCAGCGAAAAATACTGCTTGACGACTGACACACAATTACCCAAAACTTTCGACAGCTACTGTTTCTGCTCGCCCTTGCCGCGAGCTTAAATAAGCGCTAGAGAAACATCCAGAACACAACAAAAAGTGCAGACAGACGTTACTCTAGAGCTAACAATTCCACTCACAATCAAAAATCATACAAAAACAATCATTGGGAAATACTTTAAAATGCTAATTAAAGATATTTTGCAGACATTTAAACATAAAATGGGCAACACAAACAATGTAAATAGCTGAAAATCGTTCTCAAAACATTGTTGCTTATATCAATATTTATGATTATATGATTTCCATTAATATTTGAAGAACAAAAATGCATAACAAGTTAAATCCACTTTTAACTTTTTTGGAGATACGAAGTGTTTTCTACTCAGAAAGATAAAACCTATCGAAAAATACACTTTTTTGTGCAAAACAAATTATTTCCTGCTATTTGAAAGCTGGTTTAAATGTGTTTTGAGCAACACGATTTAAATCCCAACACATGTTTTGAATAGAACAAGTTGATCCACTTCCAGTCAGAGACCTGCACTGGTGCGCAAATCTTCTGCGCCGACATCAAACACATAATCTTGGCCAGTGATGGGTGCGGAGGTCAGAATAAGAATAATATAGTTCTTGCTATGGTGCAGAATTTTTTGTTCAACGCACCAAATTCATTGGAGAGTGCCACGTTGCTCTTCCCTGTAAGAGGCCACAGTTTCTTACCTTGTGTCGACTCTTTGGGAGAATACAGCATGACCTGAAAACTATAAACACTATCATCCATGCTGGAAAATACCATGTTGTGTATAAAAAAAAACATTGTGATGGTGTATTTGTGTATGCTAACAGATTTTTGACTGGAAATTCAGTTCCCTACAGAACTGCAAGAAGTTGCCATCAATTCAAGCAGCGAAGAGGATCATAATACAAAGAGACCAGGAACATAATATCAAGCGTCCTGCTATCACTGTTAGAAACGAAGAAAACTTTTTCATTTATACCTGCACACAAGCTTTGTCGCTGTTAAAGAAACGAATGAATCACAACAGCAACAAACCACCAGTATTACCATCTTCCAGAGGGATTACACCATTGAAAATAAGGGCCATCCTTGATTTGCTAAAAAAAAAGTGTATGGTGATAATTGGGAAGTGAATATAGAATTAAAATTTTATGTGATACCAACAAGTCAAAGAGTGCTTCAAGATCAATCACCAGACTTGCCTCATGAGGATTGTATGTGTGTGGTCATAGAAAAATCTGCAGTGAAAGTGTAATGTGACAGTGCATGAAATATAATGGATTTCAACTAAAACTATTTTAAATTTCTATTTTATTTCAATTTCTTTCAATATACTAATTGAGTGTCCTACTAGAAATAAATAAGCAAGCCTGTTTAATTCAATTTATATCCCTTGTTTAGCGCAAATCAATTTAAATCCAGTTTTATTTTATATTGTGGACATAGATGAATTTTGAAGTCTGAAATTGTGTCTACAGCCTATCTATGCCTAGATAAAACTTGTGTAATTTTTAACATAGTATGTAGTAAGTAGTTCTTGTGTAGCAGTTTTTTTGTGATTTCTCAAAAAGTGAAAAATTAGATTTAACTTGTATTGCAATTTTGCTCTTCATTTATATGATACTACATCTGATAATTATAATACATCATTTACAGTTTCCTATCATAACAACTATATTATTTCATATTTAATGACTTCCATCTCTATATGCTTAATTCCTAAGATTAGAATTCACAAGAGACTTGGTCTAAGGGACTTGTTCGTAGTGAGGCTGCATCAGTTTACCGTTTATCTTCTTCATGTTGTTGTTACGTGTCACAAGTTTCTGACTTGTGTTATCAAGGTGCTTTTTGACGTTAAGGAACGATATAATGTGATGCCAAGGTACCCAGGATAGAAACTGATTATTGTGTGAGGTGAAAGGGGTTTACGCCCTGTGTTGGTTGGTTGTTCGGTACACAGCAGCCGGCCCAAGTCGGCGAGTGAACGCAGCTGCTGATAATGTACGCCCACTACACGGCCGGTGAATTAATACAATGGAGCAGTACATTGTTTACCGTGGCGCCGTGTTTGTCTAAATTACGGCTGCTGAGGCCACCGCAGAAACCGCAGCAGTGCAGTAAACAGCCGGGGTGCGAACCCGCGACCCGCGCAGTGCGGGCGTCCGCAAACGACAGGTGGCGGGCGGGCTTCGAACCGGTGTCGAATGGCCGGGCAGCGACTCGCTCCCTCACAACACCGCCGTAAACCACACTGCGGAGAAGAAGCCCTACGCACTCTCAGTACTAGCCCTGTGTGAGGCGCGTT
Source organism: Vandiemenella viatica (assembly GCA_031002005.1). Lineage (NCBI taxonomy): Eukaryota > Metazoa > Arthropoda > Insecta > Orthoptera > Morabidae > Vandiemenella > Vandiemenella viatica. Next base: position 234,387,439 of record CM061919.1, on the reverse strand, counting down.
TAGTGAGAGCTGAAATTATATCAGCACTAGGTGGGCCCGTGCAAAAATATCGCGAATGGTACACAATGAATAACGAGGTTGGTGGTTTGTAGTAACATGAAAGAAGAACCGGCTTGTTAACCATTTACGAATGATGAAATATTTCCCTAGCAGTAATAAAAATAAGCTAAAAGTTCCTTACTCTAGAAACACAGTATATCTGTGGTATGTGGTGTTGCTATCTAGCAGTAATGCGATCAATCCTTATCGACGCCAGCGCATCCTAGCGGCTTGATTCTGAACTATCGCATATCCTTTAACTTGAGTGTTCATAATTTTTGGCATTTGCGGGTGAGAATTTTCGAAAAATTCCTCTCTTAATTAATTATGTTACCAAAGCGGAGAACTTAATCTTTAAGATGATACATCATTTATCGATTACGTTACAATAGATGAAGGGAGAAAGATAGCTCGTCACAAGAAAACGCCTTTTAGAAATAAAATGATTATAGGCTTACATTAACGTTGTCCTCTCGTATCCCAAGGGAAAGGTCAAAGTGTTTTTCCATACCAGATATCGTAGCGTAAGCGGTTACTATGGAAACTGTTGCCTCTTCAAAGTAACATTCTGCGGAAATGGAATGGTTTCCTTTATCTTTCCCATTGTGAAAAGATTATAAGAGTTTAGATGACTGTCATAACGAGAATTTTCATTGTAGACGGTTGACTGTATTTGGTTGAAAGAACGTTGAGCGCTCTTCCGAAAGACATAAAGCGAACCACGAAATTTATCGTCTCATTTCAACCAACGATGTCGTATGCCCTCAATCATACTTCTGATCAGTAATCTTGTTTCTTTGATCTGTCCTTGAACTGTGAAATCTTTTACCGCAGATTCTAATAAGTCCACAGTAAATTTATCGAAAAGGTGAACGAATTTCTTATTTAAAATAATGCCTACACTTTCACATTGGAAGTCGTGAATTTCGGATGAATTTGATCTCTAATATTACACATAGAAGATTCGAGGTCCATGGTACGAACCCGGCGTGACCAAGAATTTTTACAGGCTTCGGTTTGTTTGTAGGCGCTACGCCAGGAAAATCCGTGGTTGAGATTCCATGTTAAATCGTAGGCCTCAGGGGAAAGGAAGAGGCCATACTATCTTAGACATACCGCCTCATTACGCCTCGTTTGTGATGATCCTAATAATTTTCGGGTTGCGGACCAAGTAATGTAGTAACATCTGAGATCAACAGTGTCTCATGTAATCTGTGGACAGTTTTTTATAAAATAATGTGAATATCTCTACTGACCCGGAGATTCATAACCATTACTCCGTCACCTTTTGAAAGACTTTCTAATTGGCATCCAGAAACCTCACTCGTAAAGTATACTTTTTCTGCTTAATGCTTTACGCACCATCAACATCGGAGTTATTAAGGCTGGAAGGAAATGTGAGCAAGGAATTCGATCATGGCCTTTTGAAAGTATCATCCCGGTATTCGCCTGGAGTGATTTCGGGAAACCATGGAAAACGGATATCAGGATGGGAGGACGGGGGCTTGAACCCACGCCCTCCCGAGTGTTAACGCTCACCTCATATCGGTCACAACGTACTGAGAAGCTACATGTACCTACTCCGGGAAATATATACGCGAATTACTCTTTGCCGGGTATATAGGCAGAGAATGTTATTTCTTGAAATATTTTCTTCTTGTAATACCGAGACGTTATTCGTAATGTCTACTGAGCATCTACAGCTCGTCGAGGAAATAAGTACTTAAATTAGTCTCTGCGGAGATTGTAAGAACAGTTAAGTGCCGCAAAAATTTCATCCAATAGAACGACCGAATAGTAGCTTTATTTTCAAGTAGCCCCTACCTGAGATTTTTTGTGACTAGGCCTGAAATTTTATTGCTAGAATTAGATATGGACAGTTGTGAGTTACCTAAAATGTTTACGAGATTAACGCCGCGTCAAATGCTCCTCCATCTTCTTGTTCCTGACGTTTCGACCAGGGCGTAGGTCTTCTTCAGGGAACTAGCCATCTACAGAATCTGTTAGACACTGTAATGTGCTTCAGACTGGCGTGGCTGTTTGTTTACGTCTTTTTTCTGTGGAGACGGTCTCAAGCAGATTACAGTGTCTAACAGATTCAGTAGACGGCTCGTCCCCTGAAGAAGACCTAAGCCCTGGTCGAAACGTCAGGAAGAAGAAGAAGGAGGAACGTTTGACGCATCGTTAATCTCGTAAGCTACTTATATAAATATAACGGCTGCGAAAACAGCAAAACCTTTTATCTAAAGTTGTCAAAAACCACTTAGTGAGGATAATATGACGAGGAAGCCATCTTCACATCATTCTACCATCGAATCGGCCTCATCAAGAGAACCAATTTGAAAATATTTAAAAATAGCATAAAAACTAAAAAAGGGGGGGGGGGTGTAATGTGGGAGACTACTTACACAGTTCCTCTGGCAGGTTTATTTTTATTTTTTGTGGTTTAAAATTATGTCACTTGCGGGGGAAATTTTGTGTCATTTCCATTTTGTACTGAACGTTTTTTACTTTTTTATCCTTTGGAGATTTGAACCCGTGGAATAGCTACACATAATTGCCCACTGGAGAAACACGTCGTTTCTAAGTGTACGCCTGCTATTTTCAGTGTCTGTCCTTGAGCTTAATAAGTAGTCATCGTAAAGGCTACACTAAGTGACTGCGAGAGAAACAAAGCCTGAGTCACTGATACAACATTTCCGAGACTTACACACGCTTTCCGTCTGTCTGTCAGCATCTTTTTTCATATATAAATTATCTGATTTATGCCAACAAAACATCCTATGTCCGTTCTAATGATACATATTAGTTCCTTGTCAAATTTCAAGATTGGTTTAAGCGTTTTATTGTGAAAACGTAACAAAATGACAGAGATACAGAGTTACATTCGCGTTTATAGTATCAGTGTATATGAGCAGACACTGTATTACCAGTTCTGCTTAAGTGAGGCTGATGTGTTACCTGGTAGCCAGCAAGTTCTCCGTCGGTGGGCCGAGTGTGCTGTACTTTACGATCTACGGCTGCAATGAACTCCGAACCGAGAGCAGTCGTCTTCCTTTTCTAATTTACAAATAAGAGTCTCTAAATCCTGCCTCCTCCCCCACCTCGCTCCTCCTCGCTGTCTGCAAGCAGCAACACTTGCCAACTTTTACGGCGAGTGTAAATCAAGGCACTAAATGGCCCAATTAATATCTACGCTCGCAACAAATTGTAACACAGAGAGCAGATCCCGACCGGCAGATAGCGATCGCCGCTGCTCCGACGGGATTTATGGCGGATCAGTCCACTGTCAGTCCCCGGACTTGGGAACGGCTTGCGTGAGCGCTCCGAAGAAACGCTTTGTAATAAAATAAGAATTATAAGATTTACAATTTCTATACACTGTATCACCATTGTTACCAAAACAAATTTCTGTCAACAAAAACCATTAGGAATAAATATAATACAGAAAAATTAGTGTGCTCCCTACGACTAACATAACATAGTTTGCTACTCTGATGTTAGTTGGACCCTGTCGAAGGAAGCTTACTAAGGCAGTGTGTCAGATGTATGACGTTCAGTTCCTTTCCTCTGGGACTTACAGTTTAACGTGGAATCTGGAAGGAATACAAATTTCAAAGGCACAAACCACATAAAAAAATTAATTATAATAGTGGACGTAACTACCGGGATGGGCTTAAATTAAGTAAGTACTGAAATTATTTCAAATGTTTATTATTTGCTCAAAACGGATTTTTGTAATTAAAAATGGGTTGTATAATCTTTGAGAAATCTTTATATTTAGTCTGTGTAATGGGTATCTCCCTCTTTCCATTTGTTGTGTAAATAATTATAAGGAAATACCTTATACACATCATTGATGTTTGTGAAAAAATTAGTTGTAATAGTATATCTTTGGACCATAGATTGTTTTTGTGATTTGCAATATCGCAAAGCAGACTCTCTGGTTGTTTAAAGTTAGCAGCAAAGCAACAGTCGTGTATGGTGGCATAAATCTGTTTTTAGGTATCAGTGTTGTAATAGAGACAATAAGAAATGTCAAATAAAATATAGAAGAGAGAAATGAATGATTTAATCATTAAATAGTAAAAGGGGATTTAAATAAAAATAAGTGAGTAATTCGATTCAATGATTAAGTTGTAGGATTCAAACCACTTAAGTATAATTCGTGTTTGTACAAATACAAGAAAATAATCTTACATAATCCAGAAACTCTTGGTTCTAATTCTTCGTGTCTTCCGATCCCAGATGGTAATTTCTTGAATGCGAGAAAATAAAATTTCGTAGCCATTCTGAGGGCAGTCTTCTGTAACTGAGGAAGCTTTAGTTCTGAATCATTTTTTGAGGTACTTCAGTTCACTGAGTGTGAAAATCGATAGTAAAATAGTATTTGAAGTTTTAAATGTAAGAAGCAATCAATGTTAAGTTTAAACAGCAAAGATATTCAAGTCAGGCTCCACAGTGCTGGTCAAGATGACAGATGCACTGCAGGATAATGAATGAATATGCTGAAGTAGATTAGAAAGAGCGAGGAAAGCATGAATTTATAATCCTGACGGCGTGAAAAAACTTCATTGTAAAGGTAACGTGTTAAAGGCTTCATGGAGATGAATATGTATTTGAAGTTATACAAAAGACAAATATTGGTATATGAACTGAAGTTTAAAATTTGTATGAATTACAACAATCTGTAATAAACAAAACTGGTTTGTAATTTTACGAGAGTATTTTATCAAAAATGACTTGGAAAAAAAAAGGAAGTATTTAGCGTAAGAATAATCTACTGATAATTATTTATGTGTACTTAATTCATGTGTTTACAGCGTAAATAAAATATTGTAACTTGTCCAATATCAAAAGCTTGATAGAGCTAAAACCAGGTTGTAGGAACCAATTCAACGAAATAAATATTTATATAACTCTTAGTTGAGGGATCATGAAAGTAAAATCGGAAGTTGCTGTTGAAACCTCTGCCTTATACCTAACCTAAAGAATTTCTTTGTCAAGGTAACATCTTCATATGTTTACTCCCTCAAAAAAAAAATTAATTACAAGAAAAAATTGGGAATTATATTTCACCGCTTGTTCTCAATCGAGGGGCTTAGGAAAGAGAATTTACTGCTCATAATTTGCTCAATATTAGCGCTCTTCATATGCTCAATGCTCTCACTATATAAGATGAATTAAGAAATTAGAACTTAACCGTTGTGTACTGTGTTAAGACATAGGATGAAATTTTTGGTAACTGCATGGTAATTACGAAGGTATGGAATACTGATATCTACAACGAAGTTAAGCTTAAAAAAACCTGTCAACTAAACAGCAATGTCATGGTTGTTACCTTATCCACCTATTTATGACAGCACCCTTCAGAAACTTTTCTCGTAAATACTAGTACCTAACAGAAACTTTTCTTAAAATAACCCTTCCACAGATAATAGGTCTCCGTACTGCAAATATGGTGACCTCAAAGTTTTGTCAAATGTTAATTTTGTGAAAGCGAAAACAACTCCCACTTTGGCGTTAAACTGGAACGTTCATTCACTTCATTACACAATCAGACACACACTATAATTAGTAAGATGATATTATTTGCTGAGTAGTAAAGCGTGGGAAAATTTCAAACATCTCCTCCCAATCTTTTTCTCCTCCTAAAAATTGTCCGTATTTTTTGGGATGTTGAACTTAAATACTCATCTAAGTGTATAAAAGGAGAGTTTATCAATGTAAATGTATTTAAAATACCTCTTGTATACCATATTTTTGGAATGGAATCATATTAACTATTTGGATTGTAATTGACGGTAATTGATAAAAAAAAAACAAAAAATATTATACGTGCAGACGTATTGCAAATACGTTCAAGTACTGAATATAAACTGTTTTCTTGTGCATACACAACGCCGAGTAGTGTTCAACAAAGTAATAATAAACGGAATTAATTTTTTTTGGCAGGGGTGGGGAGGGAGGCGGGAGGGGGGAGGTATGTGCGAACGATTCTCATTTACTTAGTTCTAGTAATAAGTAAAATCTAGAAGTGAAATAAGAATATATCAATAGATGTTATATAAAACTAACTTTGGAAGATCTGAACCCAAGTAGTCAAATAAATTGGTCATCAAATTTCTGAAACCGCAGATTTTAGTCGAGTGTATGGGGAAAAGTACGAATAATTGGAGTACTTATTTAACTTGTTTACTGTAGCTGGTAGTGAAGTGTTAAAAACATGATAAACAGATTCAGCTGTGCCAGTTTGAAATACAGAAATTGAATTATGCTGACAATTTTCTTACCTTTTTTTTATTTAAATTTTGATTCATAATGGATTGGAATAAATAGAATACATTTTATTGTCACTAAACGACTTTCAATTGTAACAGATATTAAATACTAATTATTATTACTAAATTTTCAATTCATCCGAATATAAAAATATTTTTTTTACTTACTTTTACCATTCTAAAATTTAAATTTTGTATTTATTACATAGAGTTCCATTATCACATTCCTTCAAATGAAAAAAAGTTTCTTTAAATCGAATTTTAATGCTAATAGTAGTAGAATAAGCCGATTTTTATGTTTTATTGAACAGCATTATTGATCTACCTATAAACTCTGCAAGGAGCTTATTGTATATTTTAACTCATTTGTAATTGAGGCAGTTCTGGGTTTTTTTTTATGTTAGCATGAGAAATGCCTACATCCTTCTCTTTTCTGTTATTATAATTGAACACCTTTTCTTTCCATTTCCGCACAGTTAATCAGATTATTCTTATCACTTGTTATACTCTGCTAGATATACGTTGAAGAAAGTGTCATTATTATTATTAATTTTAATTGCGATAGAGCTAACGCTCCGTTGGCAATTCCTCTAGTCATCTAACTACCCCTTTCTATTTTTTTTTTTTTTAATTATCATTTATAATTGTAATGTGAAATTTATTCCACCTTTACTTTTCCGATTTATAAATTACCACTTTGAAAATCCTTTTATACATCTGGCTGCTTTTTTTGCCATATAAAACTTTCTTGTACTCCGTTCCATTAATCGCACGTCGAATGTAAATGGAAAGAACAATTGTGGTTCACCAACACAATTTTTTACTTTTAACATGTGACAATATGTTAACTCAGTAAGGCAGGACATATTGGGCAAGAGTTTGTAATAAGTTACAAAATCTTTCATTTTCTGGAAAGGGTGATGAGAGGATGTACCAAACAAGTGAGAGAATTGTGTTACCTAACTATGGTCAGACCACTGCTTGAACAGACTGAAGTAGTCTGGAACTCACATTTTTGGTATCAAATACAGGAGTTGAAGGACATACAAAGGAGAGCAGCTAGATTTTTTTTTGGTAGAAATTATTGCACGATTTAATTAGTGACTGATATGATAAAAGAGTTGCGTTGGGGGTCATTGAAAGAAATGAGAAGTGTAAAGGGAGTGCTACAAGGAGTGTGTTGGTGATGCGGCCTTGAGGGATATTGGGAGAAGAATTAGGAGAAAGGAAAAAATGACAATGGAAAAAAGCTGGCACTCGATTTCATGAATAAGGGAATTTCTTTTGTGAGTAAGGGTGCCAGGATTGGAGTAAATTACTAATCGAAGTGATGAATAATTGACCAAAAACGTGAATATTCGTAAATAGCAAAGTGGATTGATGTATGAATTTAACACTCATATTATATAAGATAGTAAAAAAAAACTTAGCATAATTAGCTGACTATGGAAATTGCCATAAGAGCTTTCTCTCCATCGCAATTACATTCAATTCAATTATGTCACTCGCGACAGTTTTTTTTTTTTTTTTTTTTTTTTTTTTTTTTTTTTTTTTTTTTTTTTTTTTTTTTTACGGAGATAAGACGGAAATAAATGTCTTCTATCTTATTACTAATCAGTATCAGTTTATTCGCCTATAAACCAATATCAGGGAGGTAGGAGAATGAGCTGATCAGACAGTTGAAAGTTTTTTTTTCTGTCATCAGTCATTTGAATGGTTTGATACAATCCTCCACGTCTACGTATCTTGCGCTAACCTTTTCATCTCAAAATATCCCTACATACTATGATTTCAATTATCTTCTTCGTATATTCTAATCTCTCCAATTCTTACCTTCCTGTTCCATCCACTGTAAAATTAACCAATCCGACATGTCTTAAAATGTGAATGTCTTCTTCTTGTAAGACTCTTCCGCAAACATCTTTCCTTACCCATCATTCCCAAAACAATTTGATTTCGTACTTTACCTTTCCATTTAAGGTTCTGCATCCTTCTGTAGCACCACATTTCAAATTCTACAATTTTCATTCTTTCTGGTATTCCTACAATACATGCTTCGCTACAGTAAAGTGCTTCTTTTTTACACAGAGAATGGTTAAAGTTCTTTCTGAGTCCTGGATTGTTAGTTGAAACTGAAAGATTTCATTTTTTTCAAAAAGGCTCTTCTTGCTTGTGCTGTTCCGTTTTAACATTATCCATGCTTCGGCCATCTTTTGTAATTTTACTTCGTAAGTAGCAGAATTCACTCACTTCTCCTGTTCCATCCGATCCCATTTTGTTATTAAATCTATACTTATTGCCGTCATTTATGCTACATTTAATCACTTTTGTCTTGTTTTGGTTTATAATTAGTCCAGAATCATCCTACAGTATTTTGCGCATATCGTTCATTAAATTCTCAAGATCCCTAAACTGTTCTGCTAACAGGACAATGTATCGTATTATACTGATTTTTTTCTCCCTCAACACTTACGCCATATTCAAAATTTTTATTTACACCTACTTCCTATATTACTACATACTTGTATATACTACATACAAGTTGAATATCAATGGAAATATATTACAACCATGTCTGACAGTGCCTTTAATGACTGGAATAGTAGGAAAAATGTTATTTTGGAGTGTTAGTATTTGGCGTGGAACGGACATTTGATGTATAGAATAATACTTTGGAGCGACAGCACTTAGGATATGTTTTTCTATGGCAAAACAAGCATATAGCATATTTTTAAGCATTTCTTTCAGATAAGTAATCGATATTTCTGGAGTTATAAAAGTTTAGTATTGTTAATTTATTTATTAGAATAATCAGTTACAACAAACTATTATTAATTATTGTTAATTTTAAGTCGATTGTTTTATACATTTTTCAAGAGGAAAGCAAGAATTTCCATAACGGGATTTAACAAACTTAAATAAATCAGTTGTTATAAAACATCAAAGATGTATTGTTTATACTTATATTCAACTAAAATACATTTTTAAGTTTTCTTTCCGATAATTCTTAAGATAAAATTCACATACCACGATATGTGTCATTCAGACGAAAACTAATTAATCTTTTCTACTCCTGTCATTGCATGATACATAGATTTTTTTTTGATTTTTTTTTTTTTTTTTTTTTTGTAGGGTTAAAAGAATTGATGGTAGAGTTTATTTTGTTTAGAGATGTTAATGTGCCATATAATATTGTTGGCATTTTTTCAGAATTTTCTGAAAACTTTATCCTATTGTTAACGGAAAGATGTACACAAATATAATATCAGAAAGGAAAAAGATTTAGATACACGTGTGGCCAGATTTTCGAGAATTACCATATTTGCGCATGAGAAGTGTACTGAGTGGTTTGTAGCCTCCTTAAGACCGCGTTTACACGGTGCGAGTTGACAGGAACCAGTGTACTGTCTTGCTGCGCGCGCAGCACTGGATAGTCCACCCTCCTCGTGTCAACGGGTACAAAACAGTCAGTTGACTGAAGATAATGGACTCGGTTCACGACCAACTTTTGGCGTGCGGGTTTAACAATCAAGATGGCGACAGCTAACTAGTCGCGTAAAAGCGGAGTGAAGCAGAGACATTAAAATCATTAGAACTGCATGAAAGTGAGGAAATTCCGTGGAATTTTAAGAATAAAAATTATAATTTTAGAGACTGCTATCAAAAATTGCTTCTTAATGGTGTAATTTTATATGTATCGGCAAAAATATTTCAGAACAGCTCTTCAAATTGAGATACAGTTTAATTTAATTTAATTTAATTGCAATGGAGCACAGGCTCCGGTGACATTTTCCCTACACCCCCATCTTCCCCCTATCCTGCAGCCACCTACATTTGCCCTCTACAAATTTTACCTTCAGTTAGTCTTAAATGATGTATCTCTACATTTGCACTTGCAACTTTATTTAAAAAAAGTCGCTGAGTCATTTAAAGCATTTCCTTTTAATATTCATTCTTTTAACCATTTTCTACGTATTATTTTGTTAATCTACATATCGTTCAACATTATAATCAACAAATTAGCTACGATGTTTATTCTTTCCTGTATTATGGACATACTATTTTCAACAAGATCACAATGTAGAACTAGAGAACTGTCCTGACAGTGGACAGTGTACTGTCTTGTAATTATTACTAGCATGCTAGTCAACTCTCTTACCCCCACCACCGACGGTCCGGCCAACTGTCGTTCCAGTCAACTCGCATCGTATAAACGCGGCCTAAACCTACTGAGTTGCAGTGGATTGTCAGCGTTGTTCTGGAGGCGGCTGACCCAGTTTCAGCCCAGCTGACGGAGTGGTTTATCTGCGGCAGTTATATTGACAGCCGCAGTGATGCATTGGAACGGCTCTCTCATCCGAGTGCTATCAAATTAGCCGACTCTGCATTATACATGGTAGCGGCTGCCGCTGGTAATTTGTGTTTAAAGTTGAGTGCCGTGCCCCGCAACACAAAACACACAAAGTGTACAGAGCCGCCTTGTTGCAGTAGGCGAGGCGTGTACATCGAAATTAATTATGATGATAGCGGCTGGCGGCTGGCTTGGCGACGGAGGGCGCCCGCTTTGGCTCCGCCGTGCAAACCAAATTGGCCGTGTTTGGGCACACAGGGCGGCGAGCACACATGCAGCACTGCGCCAAATTGCGGCGTCTTTATGCAGCGTTTCCAGCAAACTCTGCGACGAGTGCTTTCAGCTCAGGTCGCCACACACGCGGCCGACATGTTTGCTGCTAAGGCCTCACAACACGGTGTACTCAAGTCCACAACACACTCCTCTAGCGCTCCACGTCACACAAGTGGTTGTCATCTTTTGTTTTTGGACATTTTTCCAGCTTAGTTTTCTTCGCTCCGCCTGTAATGTCACACTAGCTACCCATTGTTTTCTCTTTGCCTTCCCCTCAATATTACGCTAGTATTTTAAATGTCAAAATAACTCTATCTCCCTGTCAGTTTGTTACGTTATCACAGACTAAACCAATCTTGATTAAATTTTACAAGGAAATATCATGTATCATTATAAAGTACATGGGATACGTTTTTCTGGATAAACATATTTTTTTCAACATTTCGAAAACTAACTGATCAGTGACAGAGAGACGGATACCGTGTGTGGGTCTCTGTAATGTTATTTCGGTCCCTTAGGCTTTGTTTCTCTCGCAGTTAGTTTTATATAATCTGTTCATAAATTTCATGTAAGATACATTTGGACTTTATCCATTTATAGCAATACAATTCAAAGTCTACGCAAATGAAGTCATTGATAATAGTCAGTTTACTATAGAGAAAATAGGTGTAAAGCCTTGCCTGTATTTTGGGTATGGTTGAGGTCTAGAATAAAGGTGTTTTTTTGTAAATCTTGACCCCCCCCTTCCCTTCCCTCTTGTGAGATTTGTCGAGATCTGGTGGGGCCCTTCCTCTCTGGCTTGAGATCGATTGCGTAATTTTGGATATTTATTTTAGTTCTAGTTGACCCTCCACTTTAGCACACGTAATTAATTGACGCATTCTTACGTGAAACCTGTTCTGATACTTACTATACTTTGACCCTTTTTGGATCTCTTATAGTCAATTTAAGTAAAAAAGAGCCAAAAACTATGTTATTATGTTCACAGCTCATGACCATGTATCCTGAAATGATCTGTTTCTTAACATCGATTTAAACAAAAAATGCATTTTACAAATTCTAAAACTGACAACAAAAATATGTTTTTAGGGTTATAGGTGACTGCTAATTGACCTAATATGATCTATTTCTTGAGATGGATCCTTTTTGAAATTCTTAAGATCGATTTAAGCCAAAAATGCTTTATACAGATTCTGAAACTGCCAAAAATGACCTTTAACTACAAAAAATATACATTTTAGAATTAAATGTTGTTGTTGTTGCTTTAGGGCGCGTAGACAGCCAGGTAATTAGTGCCCTTAGAATTAAATGCCACGATGCTTTATCTGATATGATCCATTTCTTGGGTTTTATTGTTTCTGGACCTCTTAATGTTTATTTAAAAGAGAAATAAGTTGGATAGAGTCTAAAAGCAATTAAAATGAGTTTTTAGGGGACAAAAAAGTGTTTACGCGGTGTCAGGTCATGACAGAGTGAACTTATCTGATGTATTTTGTCTTGATTCTTTTTGCATATTTAAGAAAAAAAAATGCATTGGTGATAGTGTAAAAGTGATTAAAAACGCTTTTTTATGAACATGAGTTTTCATGGTCAAACGTAACGACTGATCAGTCTGAGCTTATAATTTGATCTATACTTAATCGTATAGGTTGCCGGTGCAAAATTTGAAATTTATATTTCTGTATTCTGAAGTTATTGGAATTATTAAAGCTGCAAAGAGAAGATCTCGCTATATAGTAAAAATTTTGTTTTGCTATGTTCGTATAGAAATATACGTTGTATTTGGACACCAATAGCAGGTTTTTTGATGGCATTACTTGGGACTCCAGCTTGTCCCTTCCGTTGGAAATAACAAAATGGATTCTGCAGGGTTATAAATTGAAATTTTACTACAAAACCTTTAATGCTTTAAAACCTCGCATTAGCTATATTAAGTGCATTCATTGAAGAGTAATAAATTTATCATATTTACTTCCTTTATCTTTACGTCATCAGGGTAAATTGAAATAGAATAAATAAACAATAAATTCTATTAAAAATGTAATATGATTTGGCGTTGTGTTTTGATAGTATTTTATATTATCCTGCGACTTGCATGCAGTTTTTATATGTAGTTAAAGAAATTATTTATTTGAGATTCAGTATTTCATTATAGCTTGTGCACCTAATTAGTTTTTTCTCTATGTGAAACTGTTTTGGTACCTCCAAAAATTGTTTTTTATACTGGTCTAGTATTAAACTACTACAGGAGGATATATACTGATCAGCCAGAACATTATGACTACCTACTTATTATCGTTATAAACTCGTCCAGGCTAGTCAGACACACGCACGGTGCATGCAATATCAGTGAGCGTGATATCCGTGTTTAGAATGGAGAAGGCGCGCGATATATCTGAGTCTGACCGAGGGCAGATTGTGATGCCCCAGGGGATCGGCACGAACATTTCGGAAACTGCACGACTTGTCGGGTGTTAGAGGAGTGTTATGGTGATTGTCTTCAATAAGTGGTGAAAACCAAGATGAAACCACGTCCAAACGTCGAGGGGTTGAATTGTGGCGGAACTAACATCAGATTTTAATTCTGGGCGGAGTAGAAGTATGTCTGAAAACACAGTGCACCGAACACTCCTAAAACGATGGGCATCGGCAGCCAACGATCAATGCATGTGCCAATGTTAACATCACTCTATCGGCAACTACGACTGAAATAGGCACAAGACCATCGTAACTGGACATTGGTGCAGTGGCAGAGCGTTGCATGGTCTGATGAATCCCGATACCTTCTTCATCATGCCGATGGAAGGGTGCGAATCCGTCGTTTTCCAGGGGAACGGCTTGTTGACATCTGTGCTGGGGGACGAAGAGAAGTTAAAGGCGGCTCAGTTATGCTCTGGGGAACATTCACGTGGGCGACCATGGGTCCAGTGGACCTCATGTAAGGCACCATGACGGCCAATAAGTATTGTACACTGGTTGCAGACAACGAACACACCTTCATGACGCCCAACGGCAATAGCATTTTTCAACAAGGCCACGAGTGTGATAGAGTGTTTCCAGGAACACAGTGGTGAGTTGCAATTGATGTGCTGGCTCCCCAACTCGCCAGATCTGAACCCGATCGAACACATCGTCCCCCTCCCAGGAATTTAAGGGAATTAGGTGACTTGTGTGTGCAGATGTGGTGCCAACTCCTTCCAGCGACCTACCGAGGCCTCATTGCTTCCATGCCAAGACGCGTCACCGCTGTTACCTGTGCCAAAGGTGAACATACCGGCTATTAGGTACGTGCTCAGAATGTTCTGGCTGATGTATGACTGCTGAAGTAATGGCTATATTTTATTTCTTGATGGGAGATCATTGTAATTTCCTTAGTCAGATATTAATTTCAATACTAATTTACATGTACCAATTAATCTCCAGGAATTCACGCGTTTCTGTTGTTATTTATTGATCAAGATAAAATTAAATATTAAATATCACCAATTCAATCTGAACTAGAGATTTATAGATAATTGTATGCATAAATTTCTACATGGTCTATAGCATTTAAATAATTGTTAATACTCCTTTTGGTAACTGAAAAAAATGTTGATAATGACCCGAAGAATATAACAACAGTTAGTCAAGTGCAAAATTCCAGTTCCTTCAAATGTGGTGAGATGTATACAGTTATATTCGTCATATAAGTCAGTTATTTCTAGAAACTTACATTTGAGTGTTGCTGAGATTATACAATAATTTACAATCAAAGTTAAGTATTTAATGTGATAAAATTTTTTACATTATATTTCTCAATAAGATATTTCTGATTATCAAGGCAGGAAAACTCTGCAATAAGCTTATCAAGAAGAAGAAAAAAGCCATTTTTGTTTGCAGAAGGTATCTAAGCTCTGTTATGATACGATTCAAAGATTTCTGAGAGACTTTCTTTGAAAATTAAGCTCGTCAGAGTGTTTGTCAAAATAATCTGCTTGATCTCAATACCTGGACGGGCAGCTAATTCCTGCGTTCTTGATCTCTCTGAAAGTAATTGACATAACCAGGAAGTCCCCCAAAGGACAAATTCTTTTTTAAAAAAGAGGCTCAATTCTGCGTATCTTTTCTCCCCTACATTTTCATTCCCAGCTGCTTTTTGTATATTAGCTTCATTAAAAATATGTAAGGTGAAGGGTGGCAACTGGAGCAATTAAAACATGCCTCAGTCGTTCCCCTTACACAGAGGGAGAAAAAAAATTGCTCCATTACTTTCTGCAGAAGGTCGTCGGATTGCCGACAATTTCCTTGTGGAGATTTTATCTCGCGTTTAACGCGTGCCCTCGGCCAAATTGCTGAAGCCACGGAAAGCTGAAAGGAAGGGTTAGTTAGCCTGATACTGCTGCCCTTAGCCGTCCGGTTTAATTTTCGGGTCCACTTGCGGCCGCTTGGAATGGCCGTTTAAAAATGAAATGGTGCGTACGGCAGGCATACCATCCAGTAACTCAATTACTTGATTGTCGAGACTAGAATTTCGCGGTGAGTGGTGAAGGTGACGTTCTGTTTTCCTCACACATCTTGCGATACCTATTTACGCATTTGTTTTGTTGCATGCAAAACCGCGAGGTAATGTCCAGTTTCTGATGTAATATCTGAGGTAACCCAGCTTGATAAATCCTCGCTCCAGCGAAACTACCAAAATATTGAAGTGTCGGACAATATGCTGGATCCTTATTGCAGAGGAACCGTCACTACACACAATTATTTCTAAGTTAATTTAATATAACTTCTTTTCAACATGGTAATTTCTCTAGAGAAACTGCCACAATACTTAAACATGAAGAATCAGACAACTTTGGATCTTCACTGCAGCAAAAAAAAAAATCTTTTAATTGATTTTAATTTAATTTATTTTAATTGAGATGGAGCTCCTGCCCTGATGGAAATTTCCCTATACTCTACTTTCCTATTTCATAATTTTCTTCTTTTCTTTTTTATTTGATTTTAAAACTCATTGTTTACAATATCACCACCCAATTACTCTCGCCGTTAAAGAAATCTGATTTTAAATTCTTTCAGCGTTTCAGCAAAATTGTTCATAATATCGCTTATAGATTTGTTCCAATCGCTGATTCCCTCATATACGAAAGATCTTTTTCACACTTTCTTATGCCTAAAATCAAGCGCCAATGGGGAAGCGAATAGTATCTTATAATAAGGTCGTAAACTGGTCAGTATCTCAAATGCTACATTTGAATGGTAAAAGCAAAATAACGAAATGTGATAATTAAATTTTACTTGACACTTTGATGTCAGGTATAACTAGATAATTTTTTCAAATTTTTAAGTGGATTTGGGCACATTAGTAATACTTCTATCTCAGTTGTGCATTTACTCCATTCCCGTGTGTATATATATCATCATCATTAATTTGGACAGCAAAAGACGAATACAATATTTCATCATAACAATCCACGCCTGTAATCAGACTGGAAGTACACGAATTCGAAATGAAGCATGTCGCTGGCACTGAAGAACGCATTCGTCGTTCTCTCCAATGTACAACCTGGTTTAAGATGGTTGCCTCATATTTAGAAGAATAAAACGTCTGCCGCAATCTGTTGCTCGACTATCGTATATAAAGTTAATGTGCTTCTGGTGTTAAGAAAAGAAAAGGAAGTACCTTCATACATGAACTAATACGAGAGCGGTTTGAAACGCTATCGGCGTCGAATGTAGAAGGCGGTAGTATGTGCGAAACATGAAATTCTAAAAAGTTCTGTGTATCCAAATAAATACCTTGCGATGTTCTGTGCGATTGTTTATCGTTACAAGAAGAATATTCATTGTCATCTATCGTGGGGGCCAAGAACTTCTCAAACCGCATTCTAATAAACACTGCCAGCCAGAGTACCGTGCAAGGTACTGTTGTTTGATCATTATAAATTTACATAAAAAGTGTTGATAGTGAAACATTTCCCTTTAAAACTTAAACCATTCAGACCCCAAGTCATCTAGAAGATTTTTTTAGAGATTTTTACCGCAATATCGCAAGTTTATTAAAACTAGCGTCATTTCCCTCTTCTCACCTTCTACCTCTTCTGGCTAGTCGAATCTCCTTCCTGAGTTTTTCTCACCTCAAAATACCGTGGTTTCTGTTAACGACAGACTCATATTTATTTAACTTCAGATCTCTTATTAATTTTTAATCATATACTAAGTGGATTATTAGACTGCAGCATTTTGTTTGTAAGGGACTATATATCAGCGTTTTGTCTCACAAATTCAGAAGGCTGGCTGGAAACATAGTCATATGTTTCTATTACGTTAGTGATTTATCCACGGATCCCAATGACCCGGGGGATTACAGAAGGTAAAAGTCCCTCTAAAAATGTATTCTTGCGTTAACAATTGCTTTGATTTGGAATTTTCACTTCTTAATTTAAAAATTAGAAATTATATGTATCATCAGAAATTTGGTAAAATTTTGTTATTCTGTCCTTATTCTATACTTTTTAAACCTCAATAATGTAACCTTTTCAGTAGCAGATATATCAATCCGCAGTTATTAGCTGGCATTCACAAAATTCACTTACCTGGTAGTTATGGCTTTATGTCTCATAGAAATCAAAGACGTTAGAATCAGTAAAGAACTTGGAGCATGGAACGGGATGGAGTTCGTCCATAGCCTTGTAAAGGAGACATCCCGGTATTCCCCTGGAATGATTTGGGGAAACTATGGAAAATCTAATTCTGGATGGCTGATCGAGGATTCGAACCCACATCCTCCATGAACATAAAAGTAGAGCTATTTTAGTGTGTAATACAACGAGGAATCGTTCTATCCTGCTTTACATACAAAAAAGAATCTTTTCCCAGACGCAAAAAAAACAAAAAACAGGCAATATGCTTGTATAAATACACTAAGCCAACAGATCATTTTATACATTGAGTAGAAAACTACGTCGGCAGCCGACATGTAATTTAGTGCGTCGGCGTGCCATAGCGCACGGCTGTCTGTTGGTAACATCTAGACGGCTGTAATTGCCCTAAGCTGACCGGAGATGTTATCTCGTAATGTGTACTGTACATGCGCCAGACGAAGCGCTTACGATGGTCCGCAAATTGCCGCCTGCTGACCGGTGTAATTGTAACGTACAGTGCCCGTAAGAATACGGCACCTGTTCCATCCACAGGTACTCAAGTTCATTTTTTCCGGCCTTTTACTATATAAGTGACGGTACGAGAAACGAAAATAAGTTTTAAATCATAAACCATCTGCAACCAGTGACTTCGTACACGTGATCTACGAATTTTATTGCTAGATTTGAATATTGAAAGATATGACTTATGTGAAATGTTTCTAAAGAAGGAGTGAGTCGGAATAATATGAAAGGGAAGCTATCACTATACCATTCTACTATTGATCCCGTTTCAAGAGGAGAACCAATTTGCAACAAACTAGGGATGGGAGGGGGTTAACTGTGGAATACTACCTACCACAGTTCCTCCGATAATAGTCTGGGCAGCGCAATCCACATCTATGTAACATCGTAAGTCGTGTTTCTATATGAACAGATCATACACAAACTGACTGCGATAGAAACAAAGCTTGAGTGACCGATGTAAAATTACAGAGACTACACGCGATATCTGTCTCTCCGTCACCGTTCGGTTAGCTTTTTCAATTTCATTACAAAATATGTTATTTATCAAGAATAAAGTATCCAATGCCCTTCCTAATGGTACATAGTATTTCCTTGTAAAATTTTGTCAAGCTCGATTTAACTGTGAAACCATAACAGAGTTAGTTTAGCATTTTTCATATTAGTATAAATATTTAAATAAAAGTGACGTGGTTGTTGAATATAATCATCGTTTCAACTTTTGCATACAATCTACCAGATTCTCTCCCCACTAATATTCAGTTTAAATATTAAGTAAACAACTAAAGACGCGAAATAAGAATTTAAATATGACGATGTTGTTATGGGAGAAACAATCAGTGTGCTCTGACTGTCTTGATATCTGAAAACAAGATTTTGATAAATTGTTTAACGACAAGAAGAAAATATTTGTGAAAGTACTAACCAAATAATGGCAAACCACATAAATTGTTGTTGCAGAAATGATAACAACAATAACTGTTGAACATCTTCGTGTACTTAGAGAAATAAGAGAATCCTGTTATTTAGGAAGTAAATTACAACTTATGGCCTAACCAAAATTAATCACAAAAGTAGAATAGCAGTAGACATAAGAGCGCATGTATAGTTCAAAACACGTTATGAGAGTTCAGGAATACCGGAAATTTTTTTTAAAAAGCTTCTAAATGTGGTACTGTGGAAGGATTTTGAAAATTAGGTGTGCAAATATAGAAAAAGATAGACGTGGTTTTGGAACTGGTGTGTGTGGAAATAAACGTTTGCAGTGTCTACCAGAAATAAGAAAAAACATTGTGAGTTAAGTTTATGTACAGGGAATAGACGAAGATAAGAAACGCACAGTTGTAGAAGAGGATAAATGTTATAATCTTCAAACGGAGTGGTAACGCTTGAGCC
Source organism: Vandiemenella viatica (assembly GCA_031002005.1). Lineage (NCBI taxonomy): Eukaryota > Metazoa > Arthropoda > Insecta > Orthoptera > Morabidae > Vandiemenella > Vandiemenella viatica. The sequence continues at coordinate 234,367,958 of CM061919.1, read as the reverse complement.
TGACTTTCTAGAGGTTACGGATTTGAATCCCCGTCCGGCCATCCGGACTTCGGTCTTCCATGGTTTTCCAAAACCACTCTAGAAGAATCCCACGTTAGTTCCTTCAGAAAAAGCTATGGCCGAATATCGCCCGTTTCCTTGTCCCCACATTTCTACCGTCGCTAATGGTCTCATCGTTGACATGGCCTAAGGTCTGCAAAAACGGAGCCTTCCATCAGACAATTCTTAATAATTTTACCTCTTAGAGTCATGAGTCCAGATATTGCTTAAACAGTATTTTTCAGGAATAAAAAGTCATCGCCAGGTACCTTCAGCTATGTTTCTACTAGAGGTAAATAGCCTCACAGTAAGATGTCTCAAAACCAAGGATCTGCTACAACCAGATTAAAGTATGTGGATCAAATAACCGAGGTCGTTGGTTCTAATGCTGTAAATGTTTAATCAGAAACTGGTAAAGAAAGTTCGGATTTGTTTGGGACGGACGGTAGCATTTTACCATTAAGAAGAAACAGTAAAGGCTATGTCAAACGGGTACATTTCGTTTTGTCGCACTTAATTCTATAGTTCGTAATCTTCAACAAAATCAACAAGACTGTAGCATGTTCTACACCACCTATCTTTTGTGAATGTCTAAAAAATAGAATTCTTATGTTTCATGCAGTGTAACTCGGCCAAAGAATTTATCCGTTTTGAATATACGTAATTTGGTTAACAGTTGGATAACTTGTAGTTAGTATACTGCAAGAAAGATTTTATATGCGGTATATTCTATTTGTGTGGCAAAAACTTGTGTTCACTTTAATATTTCAATTTTAAAGTGGCCTAAATGATCATGTATTTTATCTTTTTTCGCTATCCGTAATGCCAGTAAGAATTCTGAGATTCATACAACCACTCAAACTTCGACCATAATATAATCAGCCTAAAACATTCTATTTCAACTGAAGGTAGAGAGAGAGCTACATTGCTCTGGTAATTCAGAATTGATTCATATTAGACCCATCAACTTCTATCTCAAACATGGTTTTCTCAGTTATCAAATGTTACGGTTATAAACTTCTTTCTTGGACGCTATAAAAAATCCCCACTTTACCCAACTACTGACAATTTACTATCTCAGATTGTCTTTCAACTTACTTTAAATTATCCTACTTTTACCTTAATCGCGTTCTTTCGTTGCTTCCAACAGGAATGAGCACGTTTTATGTCGTCCTTCATACTCCAGATAACCTTTAAGGTTCACCCTCCAGTTAAAATTTTATTTTTTTGTGCTTTCTCTTTTCAGCCGAAAACTTATAACTTACCCGAAATTTATTCTCTTTCTCCTTGAAAACTATCCTTCCTACAATCAATATTATACTTAACTATGTCTACTCGTTCCTAAACGTTACACTGAACTCAACATACCTCTGACCGCAGCCGCAACTATTTTGACCTAAATCATCTTCCTCATATTTCAAGTCAAACTATTTACGTAATGATTCCGCAGCTTTTTTATGGCTACTACCAATTTATTCAGCGTGGCTGATGCTTTTCTGTGCATTTATATTACCAGTCTTCTTAAAACTTCCACCATAGAACAATCATTCTCAAACCACAATTATCAACTCAGCCGGTTCAATTTCATCAAAATTCTTTAGTTTCTTCTTGGCACCAGTTTTGATACTTGCTTCCAAAGATGTTTGAATATAATATTCATAACGTTAAGGTGGTAGGTACAGTTATAAGATTTCAAAAAAATGATTTTTTTCTTTTGATTCACAAAAATAGTTTTTACTTTTGACTTCATGATGGTGAAAAAACTATTTAAATGTCTTTGACAGTGTGGGAGTTATGCGTGATTAAGCAAAGTCCTGCACGACTGACAGCCACTTAAATCTTATTGCACTTGAAGGTAATCCAAATCTTTAACCTTATATACCTTAAAACAGCAATTCATCAAATGGTTTTAAATATAGGCTAACTTTTATCCATATGCATAGATCTTTTTCAAATTTGCAGGACATGTTCTACATACTAATTACTACAGTCCTTACAATTATTGTTTATGCAGCTTTTCCCAAATGAAAAATATGCCTTTATGTTTAAGCAAAAATTTTAATTTCATGTAATTGTTTTTTTATTAATAACAAATATAGAGTTAAATATGTTATATTATCGGTTCAACTTATTGCCTTGATATTAGTTTACAATATTAAAAAAACATTTCTGAAAAATTTCAAATACTATGACTTCTGTCAATAAAATTCTTCACAACAACATATTTTTTACTATCAATTTGGATGGTACATTAACCTATTCTTAAACAATATTTTTATTTTAAAAATCAATTTTTATATCTAGCTATAACAGTTCTATGGAGCTATGAAATTTGAACCCTTAAATTTAAATAGATTAGGAGAAAATGACATTTCAATTTTTTCAAATTTTTGTATGTGTAAGGTATACCTCCCCCCTTAATAACAATAATAATATCCTTGTTTTACATAATACTGCAAGCCTTTGTGACACATGTCCTTTACAGATACATGTTCAACGACAGTAAATAACGCAGTGGAAACTTCACATTCCTCAATACGTGTCACTTCACGGGCAGATACCCCGCAGCTTGCATTTCTGTGCGTAAGAAACCGGCTATACACCCTCCAAAGGGTGGTTTTCTACCAGGTCGATACCTTAATTAACACAATACAGGTTTATGAGAAAATAATCTCAGGTCCGCGACACATGAACTTGGGAACTTCTCTCCCCAAGTTAAACACAAGATCTTTAAAGTGCCCCGGCGATACCCTGTGCCCTTTGTAATATTAAGAGTATCGCTGGGCGGTGGCGGAAGTTGCCAAACGCAAAGGATCAACCTTCAGAGTTGGACGTGCGAATTAACAACATTCCCCCCCTCCCCCACACTCTCAAATGGTCCCCCTTCCCCCGCCCCTATAACCTTATCTACAAATGCTTTTACTGTCGGAAAGTTGGCAGGAAAAGTCGCATCTTCTGGCTGCAACAAGCCGTCATCCGCAGACGCGTTTTAAAATTATATTACCCCTTTTCACTGCTTTTTCGTGATCATCGGCGAAACTACAAAGACGAAAACTCGCTTTTGTATGGTGGTATCGTAACAATGGCCATTAATTAATCTATTGATTGGTTAATTAAGTACTCAATCTTCCTCCTGCTCCAGGACTGCCTAACCTCGAGAAAAGGTGCAATAAAAGAGGCATAAGATAGGAGGTGGGAAAAGTTCTCCTCCAAGTTGGTAGGAACACAAGGCACTCTTTCACGACGAAACAACCTGCCGTCTGTACTTAGACAACTTACAATATGATCATAATTGAAATATTCTAAAAATGATTGCTTATGCTTCAATTCTAGGGGAGGACATGTGTCCTTTTTCAATTAGTTATTAACTCTCTGATCACTCATTGCTTTCTTAATTCTGTTCCTTTATTTGAATTTTCTTCAGACGAAAGACGTATTTGGAATTTAATAGATTTTAAGATGCAAAAAAACTCCTACAGATTCATTCAAAACTGGGGCTATGGAAAGTAAATTCTACTGTCTTTTTTTTTTTAATTAAGTTTCAGAGATATTTGTTTTGCATTGTTACCAAATTTTACTCTGTATCTGAGCAATAAGTATGGACTATCACTTGACGAAATATCAAAACTTAATTTAAGAGATAATCCCAGCATTTGAAATTAGTATTGAACAGGACCGCATTTAGGCATAGGCTATCTAGGCTGTGCTTTGGTGATCTTAATCATCTTTTATTATTTGTTTTATCTTAATATATAGGTTTACTGTTTCACATTGTTACTAACACTTTTGAGTTTGTAATTCCGTGGGCTTCTACTGAGGGTGTTTCTTTTCAAGAAGACAGGTACAATAGGCAGCACCTTATCTATGGATTATTACTCGAAAAATTGAACGTGCAATCATCACTTACTATCCCCGTTCACTTTAGTCTTGAAAACGATATAGAGAGCCGTTTGGAACTTGCGAGGTTCTTTACTTTTGAACATGAATCGTGGCAGGTCTCGCCATTTCTGCGAGGTATGCTTGCTTTTTTTAAGTTGATAATTAAAGAATTCCTGGTTGGCCTTATCAATTCTTCCAGGTTCTTTTGCAATGTGTTCTGTAATTGATAGCACGTTCTGAGGGATATGTGTGGCCCCAGGATATCGTCTCACACGTTTTTTTTTTTTGCTATCACCTCGCAGGAAAAAATTTAATTATATACTCTTCTCTATAAAATCAGCTACTATTTATTAACTCATTTTAATCAATTCAAATAATTACACTTCTCATTGATACATACAAAAAATTTCATATAGCAATTTGCTTCTCTATGGCTAAAACAAAACCACACACTTACAGCCTGCCAACTTCAACATAACAAAACATATTATAAAAACTTAAATTTACCCATTTTCACATACTATTATACTGTACGGCCTTTTATTAAAATAAATACATTCATATATTCCATAAGTCGTAAAATTATTACTATTATTATTAATATTATTATTTAAATGTCTGATGAAGTGGGACCTCACAAACTTTCGATTCCTCAGTAAGTTATCCTCGAATATTTTTACTATCCTCACACTATTCAATATTTTGAATCAGAAGGTTTATTAATTTAATAATAAGTAAACGACATTGCCCACCATAGTTATAGCCTAGGGGTCTACGGATAGTAAAGGGCTCGCGCCACATGTATAGCCTAAAGATCCTAAATTCGGCTCTAGTCCTGAAGCTAAAAATGTTCGACGTGTACCCATAAATGTGACTATGCATGTTACTAGCTTCTTTATCTGCATCTTAAAACGAAGCCTGCTCCCCCCCCCCCTTTTCTAGCATTACACCCAATCGACGTCGGGATCATAAGAGGTGGAAAGGGTTTGGAGGTAAAGAACGGAAAGTAATTCGGTCATATCCTATTGAATTAACCATTTCGGCATTCGCCTGGAGTGATTTGATGTTAAAAATCTGTTAAACAGAATTTTAATCAAATCCATCATTACTGACTCTGCAAAAGAAAGTTAATTTTAGAAACTGTATCCTTGTTGTTCTTGGGTGAAGCTTTTCAATAGCTTCTAAATGAAGATTTCGTTATATTAAAAAAAAAAAGAGAGAGAATGATTTTAATACCCTACTGCCTTGTTACGTAAAGTAGGCTCCTAGTTTCTACAATTTGTTTAAATTTCTCTTATCTGTTTGTATAGTTTATTACGATTTAAGAGTTCTTTTAGTTAAAATTTACTACTTACACTATAGGTATCCAACCTTTATGACCTAAAGCCCTGCTCTTCAGAAAAAAAAACACCGACTCCTCTTGGTGAAACTAGGGAAAACCCAAATCTGGAAGGGGATTAGAACCGGCATGCTCCCGAATGCGAGGCGAGACCAAAGCATTACCTCTTACCCACCATGCATGGTACGAGCCTATTAGTTAAGCGGTAACGGTAGATCTTGCATTGGGAAAAACGTGGATTTGAATCCCCGCCCGTTTCTGGTTTTCCATTGCTTCCAGAAATCACGACAGGCCTATGCCGGGATGATTTCATCAAGCGCCCTTACCCGAATATTTTCCCGTTCCTTACATACAATCTTCTAGTGACTTCAATAATCTCGATGACGTCGGCTAAATGCATAGCCATCAAAAAACGCGTATCAAGTCGCGAAGTCTACTAACACTAAAACAATTGCGTAGACACGTTACGCAATGTTTTCATCAGTCCACGATAACGCTAAAGATAGTTCCGTAAATAATACTAGTTGTTTATTGTGTGTAGATAATCATTCTCTTGCTGTAAACAATGGACAGGGATAAAATAAAGATTGAAAGAGAGTTGTGGTGTAGAAATCCTGTTCCGATGAGAAATGAAAGAGCAGAAAGTGTGAATTAATGAACTCGAAGGACGGAATTAGATTGATGAATATGGAGGGTAATTGAACCAAAAAGAGGTTTAGTGGTGTGAGGTAAGCGCGTCTGGGAGAGTTTCTGATAAGAAGAAACGAATATTTAGTACAATAGAAATTGGTATGAATGGGAAAGCCAGTTAAAGGAAAAGACATTAAGGCTGTGAAAGAAGGAAGGGAAGGGAAAAATGAATTAATGGGTTTTTCGTTACGTCGGCTAATAGACGGGGTAGGGGAGTGGAGAAGTTCCCGCGAAACACAGCTTTGTGGGGGAACTACTGTGCCCAACCGCCAAGATGCGGATCTTTTAATTTGCCAGCGGACAGCCCTCGCCATTGATTTTCTGACACTTCAGTTGACGAATCCTTTAAAAGAAGCCACAAAAATGTGAAACCATCAATAACAGGCCCTTAACAAGGACAGCTGAACTTCTAAAAATAAAATACTCATGTACGGCACAAGATGCTTGTTATTGAATTAATTTCCTTTTCGAACGCTAGAAATTATACTTTTTCAGCACGACTGCTCCAGATTGAAACGTCAGAAATTTATCCGAGGTGATATTTGAAAGAATTAGATAACTTTTTACCATATTTTTTAAGTGAGCTGTTAACGTTTGAGCTTGGTACGAATCCAAGCCTTTCTATTCAGATTTATGTTTTCTATAGTTTCCTTAAATCAGTTCAGGAGTATTCCGGGATGTTTATTCATAATTCGATGGCCGAATTCCTTCCTGCTCCCAGTCCCCAATCCTCTACCGGCTTAAATAACTGCTACGAGCCGTATATCCTGAAGTGAGATAAAATAAAATGGTTAACTTTCGGCGCTGGTATTCCGGAGGACGCAGGTTTGAATCCCAGATTTAGTGCAAGAAAGAAGAATTTGATATTATCCCCCAAAACCGAGATATTATCAACATTTACGTTACTATGTTTTTCCCGAAATCTCTCCCGATGAAAGCCAGAATGTTTCCATTAAAAATATTCGCGGACGAATTCTTTCTCGTTCCTTCCCATCAATCATCTTAGAGACAACGTGCCATTAGACGAAGGAAAATAAGAGAGTACAAAAATTGTAATAAGGACGAAAAAAATGTTGTTATTTCTTGAGATTGAAACAAGTGAAACACAACGTTTTAGCCTAGGATTTAAAATGCCTCTAATGATAGGAATAAAAGAACAAGAACAGCGAGATATTGGTTAGATAGATGGAGCTATAACACATAAATGTACGATAAATAGAAATTAGTTTCAGTTGCACGTTTTCCGCTCATTATTTTTGCTGCACAATATTTTCATATCCAAAATAAAATATTATCTCTTGATTAAAGCAGATACGTAAATGGAATGTTATTTTAAAAACTTGAATTCTACGAGTCGTTGGTGACAGGAATGAAGAGGCTGGTATTGTGCAGTACCATAAGGAATAACATAATAAGAATCAACATTTCGAAGAATTCAGATCACGTGGACTGCTAACGTACAAGAAAGTTAAAGTGAACAAAACGTATAAATACATGGCTTGCAAGAAAAATTATTTGTAATAATGCAGTAATCATTTAGACTGCAAGAAGAAACTAAATTACGTGTATCACGTTCAACGAAAGGTAGAAACTATTTTCTGAAATCTTAAATTTCTCAGCTTCCCATCAGAATGAAACATGTTCTATTTTATTCGCGGAACCGAGTGCTGTACATTAATCAAAACCTCCTGAAAATCCAACCAGTAATATTTGCGTCATCCCGTTCATTTCCAACTTGTATACAGACGACCAGACTAGTCTTTTTTGTTTAAGAAAGTTGATTCCTTGTCTGTAACTTACTAAAATTGTCCCCATCTCAATTTAAATGAAATATTTTAAATCTATGGAATTTTCCTCGACTACTGTTTTATAATATGTTTAGATTAAAGAAAGTTGAATCTTCCGCAGACGAAAGTAGAGGATACGATAAAAAATTTCCATGGTAC
>CM061919.1:234315355-234359065 GCA_031002005.1 Vandiemenella viatica | reverse complement strand
CTAAAGTCCGAAGTAAATTAAAACGAAAAACAGGAAAGTGTAGGAACTGGATACGTTGTCATGGTCTGGCCATTGTTTGAGCACGGAGGGGGTAGTGCGGATTATCGCTATTAAATACAAGAGTTGCAGGTACTGCGAAGGAAAGGAGATTGATTCGTTTGTGGAAATTTCAGCAGAACACTTTTCGTAACTAATGTGATAAGAGTTGGGTTAGGAGTCATTGGAGGCGGGTGAAGAGAATGCTGGGACAGTATGAGACATGTATAGGTGTTGATGCTTCTTTGGATATTGGCAGAAGAATCAGGAGTAATGGAAGGAGATAACCATTATCTTAAACTGTGAACTGATTCTAGGCAGTGTTGCAACTTTCTTATTTAGCTATAAGTAAAACAGGCAGAAACCGGAATTAGTAATTGAAGTGATATAAAGGGAAGTCTCGCATTTTGGAGGATACTAGAACGAATCTTCGACCGGTTATCCAAGCCGAGCATGGTGAGAGAGCGGTTAACGTTCTGGTATCGCATTCGGGAGCACCCCGGTTCGAATCCACGTCCGGGCAAACCAGATTTGGGTTTTTCATGATTTCCGCAAATCACTCCAGACAAATTTCGGTATGCTTCCTTCAAAGGGCCAAGTCCGAATTCCTACCCGTTCCTTGACCACACTCCCATCCCGCCTCTAAAGACGTCGATGTAGCCGAGGTGTAAAGCCATAAGTAAAAAAAAAAAAAAATAAAAAAAATATCCGTAACTTTCCGAAATTACCTCATGTTAATGCCGGGAGGGTTCCTTCAACATGCATTGGGCAAATTTCCGAATTCCATTCCTTGACCCTAGTCCTAACGCGTCTCTAATGACCTCAACGTCAACGATGCATAAAAGTAAAAGCTATAAAAATCAAAGAAAAAAATTCTTGAAATTCTAACAAGGTGAGCAAATAAGTGGCTGCCGGGGCATATGCTCCGTTGCAATAAGTTAATAATAAAGCACAGCAGGATTTGCCTGGGATAATTTTTTTTTTTTTCGGCATCTTAGATCATACAGCCAGCATAATGTTTTTTTCCAGCTAATTAGACACATCACAGAACGTACATGACATTCACAGACAACAAACTTAAACACCCATGCCCACGGCCGGACTCGAACCGGCGTTGTTCGAAACGGGTAGCTGACACTCTAGCCCCTACGCTATCGAGGCCGGCATAAATGCTATGTTGAAGGTGTATAAAAATTTCTGTCTGTTCCCTGGAGCGTTTTGTTTTTAAGACAAGCACACGAGCAACGAATTATCGGACAGGTCATATACCCGAAGGTTAATAGACCATCCGATCTCGGCATCACTCGCCCCGCCAGTTTGTGGTTCGGCTGCGTATCAGCCCCGCCTGGATGTGATGTTCCCGATCAACACCGGCGCAGCCTGTCCGCGCGAGGTGTGCGCGGCGGTTTTCAATCAATCAAAATGATGTTGAAATATCGACTGGCTGATGGGAGGCCAGTTCGACGCCATTGTGTCGGCGCATGCACTCCTCCGTTATTGTTCGGGCTCATTTCTCCTTTTCTTCTCTTTTCCGCCGAGGTGCGAGGGCGGAAGGGTGGCTCCAGTTTGGTAATTTGACTCGAAAATTAAATTGGTTACAGACTGGCTGGCGCGGTGAGCGAGTTTGCTCATTGAACAACGGAAGACGTCGACAAAGGCTCGTGATCTGACCAATTTCCTATCTGTATCATCAGAAGTCCCTTCCAAAGCGGCAACACAAACATTACTGAATTTGACAACCTGAGTATTATTTATTTTATTTATTTACCAGTGTAAGCCCGTGACCGTTTTTTTTTTTTTTTCCCCAAACATTCAGAATGTAATCTTTGGTCGTCGTGCGCGTAGCGAACAGAAAACTTATTATTGAAAAGTAACTCTGAAGAAGTAAATTGCGAGATCAGTCGTTTATGTAACATATCTGAAGTCTGATTTCCACTTTAAATAACCTGATAATTCACGTACAGTGAACACGAACAAAGATCATTGACGATAGATAAAATACGTAAAAAGCAAATAAACCAAAATGTATAAACTTATGGCAAGCAAAAATATTAGTGGAAATTTTAATTAAATTGAAATTTCGCCTGTACCGGAATGAGAATTGGAATTCGTTGTTACAGCAGAGACAATTAGCAATTTAAGTTTTTTAAATTATTTTGTTTTTATTAGCGATATATTACTGAAAAGTAGTTACAGGTTTGTTTGGCTGTAAAGTTTTACAATAAAAATGTATGTAATACTACGAATGAATGTATTCTGGTAGATAATTTCATAGCAGTTTGTAAGACTATTATTGGGTTATGGTAAATAAGTGATGATGTATAAATATTGTTCTTATTGATGCAAGACCGAACTTCGTGCTTAATTAAGTTCTCAAATTATTAATACACAGCACTAGAAGCCGGTTAATTGAATTTTAATTCGTTCGTAGTCACCGTAGGTCGCCAGGTAGGGTCCTCAACCAGTCCGACACAAGAGGTGGATAATTAACTAAGAAAAAAGTATAAGATAATGGAATTAAGTTCTCCACACATCAATTGAAATAACGTACAACATCGAACCGGTTGGCCATTACCACAATTTAGATGTTAAAGCTATCGAGACTTCGTCAACCGTAGATTGCTAGATTCTTTGATAAAAGGAAATTGATAATCCAAATATGTTTTACACCAAACTACTTCCAACATCACATTTCACTATTCTGCAATATTCTTAAACTGTTCAACGTTCTGTAAAACACCCATTGTTCTGGCTAAATAAATTCAGTCTTCTTCACGATGCTTACTACGCTGCACCGTTCAAATAGCGTCTAGCACAATACACGACGCGAGCCGTCCGCTACCATAGTTCGGCTACGACTGACTTGAAACAATGTACTCATGCGCTCATCTCGGCACCACTTGCCGGTCGGCGGAATGATACTGTGATGTTACAAGTTCCTTAGGTATTAAATTGTGCACATAACCTCGAAATTCAGTATCTCTAGTTAAAGTTAATTTGCGATCGAAGGCCGGCGCGTGACGTCATCGTTCTGCAGCCAATAGCTATTAGGCGATTGGGTGAGTGAGCTTACGAAATTATGTAGTAGATTATTTTATCGTTTAGCCCACTAAGGAGGGCGTGGAGCCATTAATTTTAGTTTTCTTATTCTTGTTCTTCTTATCTTCCAAATATCTCGTCATCCATTTGCTTTGGGGTTGACACCTCTCTCGTATCCATGCATTTCTAAGTTTCAGATTTCTTGCTGTCGGGATGTTGCGTCCAAACTTATGTAAAGCAATTATCTGTCTATATATCCTCTGTTTTTATGTCTTTGGGTCTAGGTTGGTTTCTACGAGGTCCTTTGCCTCGTTTGTCGGGGTCCGTTCATGATGTCGAAGATTTTATCGGTCAGTCGCGAATCATCCATTCATTGGTGCTACATGACCGTAGAGTTTCATATGTATTTTCCATGCGAGTGAGGTGAATCGTTGTTCTGTCAGTGAATACAGTTCTTCTGAGCTTTTGGGAACTCAGGTAGTAACTTATAGAACTTTCTAAAAATTTAATAGCCAAGATTTGTCGTACCACTCTGGATATATTGACTGAAAGAGTTGTAAGACGAATGGAAAACTTTTCGGAGCGCTGATGGCAAATAGCATCAACTGAAAACACAATCGAAATTAACTGTAGAGTTAATACAACATCAGGAGATAAAATGTGAATCGTGTAAGATCTAAGAATATTTGCAACTTCTGACTAATCAGATAATAGAATAGGGTCAGACGAAATCTTTACACCAATTAAAATTTCTGACAATTCTACAACTATTAAATCTTTAAGAGAAAAAGAGGCCGACCTCGGTAGCATAGGGGCTGGAGTACTAGCTCCGAGTGCAGAAGTTCTCCGGTTCAGGTCCGGCCGAGGGCATGGGTGTTTAAGTGTTGTATATGTGAATGTCATGTCCGTCTTGTGGTGTGTAGAATTGGTTGGAAAATGCGTACTGAAAGTACTTCATCACACATAATCACTGTTGAGCTGGTTGTACTCTTTTTTTTTTTTTTTTTTTTTTTTTTTTTTTTTTTTTTTTTTTAAAAAAAAGGTAGTTTTCAGAGATCATTTGCTAGACGTTAAAACCAAATATCTATATATTGGAATAGTTCATTCTTTTTACCTATAACAAGATAATTTTCAATTCTATAGTAGCCTAGTATGTCAAAATTACCAAATTTTTAAACAAATAATTTTACATAAGTAGTAATACGGTATAGTTATTTCAGAACTACTGCTATAGCACTGTTTATTATCTCAATCTGTTACTCAAACTGCTGCTCAAGAATACTTAAAAAAAAAAAGAAAATTTCATTGTAAAAGTTTATTCATCGCTGGCACCCGTTGTATACCAGACTTCGTTTTATTAATAAGGCTTTATAAATCGTCCACACCTCGTTTATAAGAGCGTATTGGGCATGTAGGCAAGAAACGGAAAGGAATTCTGTTATGGTCTATTGTAGTAACTATAGTGACATTATCCGGGAATGATTTCGAGAATTCATAAAAAAATCGACATCTGATTGGCAGGACATGGATTTAAATCCAAGTTCTTCCAGAAGTCAGGTCCAAGCGTTTTACGCCCACCCACCATTCTCTGTGTAATTCGAAAGAAAAAGCAGACTTGGACTGAAACGGTCTTTACAGCACGAATTGAAGATGGTGTTAAGTTAGCAATCATAGCATCAGGTCAAATGGAGAGTATGGGATTTTTGAATGTCAGTTGCTTGAAGAAAAAAAAAAGGGGGGGGACTCCTGTCTTCAACTTTCCCTGTAGGTCGCTCTCGCCAACAGCGGAAGAGTTATCGCCCTTGAGCAAGTGTCGCTGTCCCCAGGATGTCACGGGCGTCAAGACAGAAATTAAAGAGGAGGGACGACGGTAATTGGTCGCTGTGACAAAAAGGCGGAAATCTATTCTCCGGCATCGTAGGGCCCTGAAAAAGTCGGGCCAGCTGGGTCCCAGCAGTATTCTGATACGCCAGATGACAACGGTTCCAGCAACTGTTCGAAAACTGCTGTTGAAAGCCTTGTTTTCTATATGCTTCGTTTATAAACCTTCAAGAAACTCGGTTTCTCCAATATGTTTGGAGTTCAAGATTAAAGACCGACATAGAAACCTTCTAAACCAACGAAAAACGTATACTGATTTGTACGAAGGTGGTATGAGTATTTATTTGCTAAAATTACTCGTTCAGACACTTTGAGAAAAACATAACTGCAGAAAAATCACTCAGTTTTCCTGCAAACTTTAGATGGATACACAACCTTTTTAAATCCTGAAAGAATTTTAGGATCAGTTGTTTCCGAAAAAAATATTGGAGAACGGTATTCTTTTAATTGTTTTTCGCAATAAGTTTGCACAAACCGTGGTGGAATGAAAAGAAAAATCCATTTAGTTTGAGAATCGACTGGTTCCAGCTTTCATTTGACAACAATAAATATCGTATAGGTAAAGACAATTTTTCCGTGCGGTGCCCCATTAATCCCTCTGTATTTTTACCTGTATATAACCCTCAATCATTTTTCCTTTTTTCAAGAATAGCACTGTACTAAACTAAAATTACCTTATTTTATGATTTCAAAAAGTATGAGGGTGTAACAAAACGGATGAGCAGGCTGATAGAGAGGCAAAAGAATGAATCCATACTGATCCTGTTTCTTAGTTAGAAGATATGTAATCCTTAAATGGAGGGAAAATTTTCTAACCAAGGAAATCTTAATTTGAGACTATACCTTATTTCAGGGATAACAGTTTTGCTTTAAAATTCCTACAGACCTCAAGCCCGTTGGTAGATTGGTTAATCTTTGGGACTATTTTCCTGGATAACGCTGGTGCGATATCCGTTTCGACCATCCACATTTCGACTTTCCGTAGTTTCCAGATTTCTCGATTTCAGAAATGGTTTATTCGAAAACCCTCGGTCGAATTCCTTCCCGATCCTTGCCCCGAATAGTCTCTCGGCTCTGGTGCCAACGGCATCGACGAACCATGAGAATAAATCACCAACAAACTGTTAGTGCGTTTTCACTGTAAATATTTTCAATTTTTTGTTCCCTTCCGGCCATCTAAATTTGGGTTTTCCATGGTTTCCCAAATCCCTCCAGGCAAATACCGGGATGCTTCATTCAAAAGGTCATGGCAGAATTCCTTCCCATTCCTTGCCCCCCATCCTTTCCACTAAAGATCTCGCTGTTAAGAGACGTAAAGCAGTAATATATATATTTATATATATATATATATATTGTTACCTTTTTTTTTGGTTGAAATAGGCATTAACCCTGGATAGTGTGATGGGTACAGTGCCGGGTCCACAATAGTTCACATTTGTCAGATAAGTAAATGCCTACTTCGACCGAGGTCTCTCTTTTTAGGGTCACACAGGTCATCACCGCATGGCCTGATATACTTTATTTCTTGAGTCTGATCATTGCTAACCCTTTTATGGTCAATTTAAACAAAAACAAAATACATTTAACCGAGTCTAAAAATGATAAAGATTGGTTTAAGTGACAAAAGTATTTAGGATCAAAGATCGTAAATGCTTTACTAGACCTTTAGTGAAATGCGAAGTCGGGATGCTTCCTTCAAAAGACCATGGCCGAAATCCGTACCTTGTCCCCATTGCTTACCCACCTCTAATGACCTCAAAAAAATGAAATTCGAACTTGACTTAGGAGAGTCATCTCAAAGTCGAGGGCAATATTTCTTAACAATCTTAATTTTTATTTCTAAGCCAAACCAAGTACATCATCTTAATCTACATACTTTTCTTTCACTTTTAAACATAGTCTCCTATTTTTTCACACATTTTTTCCGCCTGTCTGCAATTTTAAAAATATCCTTACAACGGAACTCGTTCCAGCGGACTGCAGACACTGACGCACTGCTTGTCAGCGTCTCGTAGCGTTGGCCCCGCTTCTCTTCCTTAACAGAACCGAAAACATGGGAGTAGGAGGGTGCCTAGTCGGAACTGTAGGGAGGATGTGGAAGAGTTTCCTACCCAAATGTCCTCCACAGTGGCTTGAGCGGTATGCGGATGAACATTATGCTGTTGAAGGATGATCTTCTTTCCATAACCTTTCGATATTCTGCACTGCACTACACCCTACTGCAAGTTTTGCGGCGATGTCATTCACAGCGATACGTCTGTCTCCTCTAATGGTCGCATCAACTCTTTCCTTGTTGCATTCCATGCAGGCAGTTTAGGAAGCCCGCTACGAGGCTCCTTTTGAATACTCGAGTTCCCACCTTTGAAATGTTTCACCCATCTCCTAACACTGCTGGTGCATATGCAGACATCTCCATTGGCACTACCGAGCGTGGCGGCGTAACGGTTAGCGTTGTCGCCTCGCATTCGGGAGGACGGCGCGGCGGTTCGAATCCCCGTCCGGGCATTCAGATTTGGGTTTTCCATAGTTTCCCAAATCACTCCAGGCAAATGCCGTGATGCTTCCTTCAAAAGGACATGGCCGAATTCCTTCCCATTCATTGCCTCCATCCCTGCCCCCCCCTCCTTTCCCGTCTCTAAAGACCTCGCTGTTGAGAGACGTAAAGCAGTTAAAAAAAAAAAAAAAAAAAACCATTGGCACATTGAAGACTGAGGTGAATTTCATCAGCTGATTTTTTTTCCAGTTTAACAAGGAATTCAATGACAGCATGCTGTTGAAACAAAACTTTGCTGTCCGCCAATTTTTAAATATTGCCTGAGGTCACGTGACAGCAGCAAACACCTTCACAATCTCACGACACGTCATGAACAGTCTGTGACCTACGACCCTTTAGTTACATTGTTGAAATTTTGATGGTTTGAGTAATTAGTCATGACTTTCAGTATGGCTTTCGTATATTTGCCATGTTCACTCAGTAAAATTTGAAGAGTTTGTAGGAATTTTTAAGTAGTAAAGAGGGAAAGATGATATTGCTGTCGGAGAATGATACTCAACATAAATCTCCAACTGTAGGGTCTAGGACAGGGGTGGCCAACCTGCGGCCCGCCGGCCAAATGCGGCCCGCCTGGAATATTTTTCAGGCCCTCGAGATTTATCACACTTTTACAAAATATATTTATTTTATAATGGCCAAAGTAGTGAAAACTAATGTATTATTTGTGCTTCCATATTTTCAAAATTTATTTAATTTACATTTATGTATCTTTTATATATATATATATATATATATATATATATATATATATATATATATATATATTTAGAATGTGAGTTTAGTATCATTATTATTATATTATATTTGTTTACATATAAGAATAATAGTAAACATAATAGTA
Source organism: Vandiemenella viatica (assembly GCA_031002005.1). Classification (NCBI taxonomy): domain Eukaryota; kingdom Metazoa; phylum Arthropoda; class Insecta; order Orthoptera; family Morabidae; genus Vandiemenella; species Vandiemenella viatica. The sequence continues at coordinate 234,350,714 of CM061919.1, read as the reverse complement.
ATAACTCATTATGTGTAAGTTTTTAACTACAAAAAATGTCTATAGTGGGTTTAAATCTAATATGGAGACATATAATTTTATATGCGGCCCGCGGAGTTATGATGCATTTCCAAAGTGGCCCGCGAGATCGTTTGGGTTGGCCACCCCTGGTCTAGGACTTGGAAGGCGGCTCGGAGCTCTACCCCAGCCAGTCAGTCGCTAACGACCTCAGCATCCTGATGGAGAGGAACTTAACCGTTTAGGGTTACATTAATTACCCCAACAAGGAAATCACTGCAACGTACTGCTCATTATCTCAGTCAGTCTCACGCGTTTTGGAGAACCTCACTATTAACCGACAAGCTGCAATTTCAAGCTCTCTTCTGGCGAGTAAGGGTGAGAATTTCTCAACAATAGACCAGCACACCGCTCGTAATGGCTGCTAAGTACTGCAATTGTTCCCTGAATGGCTCCACAAGCACGCTTGCGAAGTTCAAAAGAACTGCTGTAATGAAGATCGAATGACTGGGAAAAATAATAATAATTATTGCCTAAATGTACGTTATTTGTGCGTATTACACAAGTAAGTAGGCTCTACGTAATAACCACTTAACGTTCCTTAATGAATGTTTTTTGACTTCGTCACAAGTAAATGAAGAATTTAGTTGTTATTTATCAGTTTTATAGAAGACAAGTCTACAAAATAGATCAAGAAAAATACTTAACTGAAATATATTGAATCGACAAAATTAGAGGGCACATAATCTAAATACATTTGCATTATATTAATTTCAAGTTATAAACTAATTTTTCCTTCGTCGTTTAATACCGAGCGTGGTGGGAGAACGGTTAACGTTCTGGCCTCGCTTTCGGGAGGACGCGGGTTCGAATCCCCGTCCGGGCATCCAGATTTGGGTTTTCCATGGTCTCCTCACATCACTCCAGGCGAATCCGGGATGTCATGGCTGAATTCCGAATTCCTTCCCGATCCTTGTCCCTAGCCCCTTTCCGCCTCTAATGACCTTAGCCGTCGACGAGGCGTAAAGCAATAAGAAAAAAAATAAAAAAAGAAGTCGTCGTTTAATTCGTTTGCTTCAAACTTTTAATTCTTTGACGTCATCTTTGCTAAAATTGATTTATGAGGATCCGTAATACTACCAAGAAAGTTGAAAACAGGTGTCTAAACATCAAGTGACTTCATTCACTGTCAATCTAGCAAGAAACACAGGCAAGTAAGTAGGATTGACGGAATTCTACTAGAATCGTGTATGATTTCTTCCTCACTAAAGAAAAGTATCAAATTTGATAGGAATCTAAGTGAAGTATTGCCAAAAAATTATTTTATTTTTTATTAAAAAAACGTAGGACAATTTTAGTAACCTCCCTTCTTTCAAAGCAATCCCGTTGCTCCTCTATTTTTGTTTTGTTTAATTTTCTTACTTAGTTGTTTACGGATCGTGGAGAGGCGTAAGGAGATTGAAGACTAGAAACGAGAAGGAATTCGGCAATGGTTTTTTGAAGGAATCATCCCGGTATTCACCTGGGCTGGTTTCGGAAAATCATGGAAAATCGAAACCTATAATTCTGAAACTGGACGGAATTTGAATCCATGCCCTCCCGACTGCTAAGCCCGGGCGTTAACGCTAACCCGCTATGCATTTATACAGGTACTAAGTACAATAAATAAGACACAGGTGAGACGGAAAACGTACTGTTCAATTTCACTGTTGAATATGAACGTTTGTTTCGCTTATCACTAAAGACAATACAAAAAGAGAGAAAAATTGTACCATATTGAAAGGGAACCGTCTAATGCTGAAGTATGAAAATATAGACTAAGATGCGTTAATGACCAAAATATTATAACACAATGCGTTATCGGAGAGCAAAAGTTGTTCGGTTTTTAATTTTCAGTCAAACATTTCGAACATTCCCTACAGTTTTGTTACGACGGAACACGTACCCTGCCTGTGCTAAAAACATGTTAACCTCATTAGAGAGTCGCTTAACTGCAACGTATAAATCGCATTCCGATTTTTCTCAAGTGAAACAGATATTGTTTGAAAGAAACTTTTTTGCGTACGGTAAAGAAAAATTTGTTAGCATTACGAATTCAGTGCGCATGGCCGCAACGTTCTGCGCATGCGCTCTGAACGATATTTTGACTCAAGCAGCTTCGATATTGTCCGCTGTCACTTAAGCTCGTGTGGAACAGTGGATCAATTTAAAAGTGAAACATGTATTTCCCATAATCAATTACCATAAGCTTTTGATTGCAAAAGTATATGAGACGAAATCATCAAGATAATAATGATACTTGCAAGAGCCGCCGGTTCGAGTCAGCCTCGGGCATGGGTGGTTTTAATTAAGTGTTGTGTTCGTCTTTTTCTGTCCTCACTGTAGTGTCTACAATATCATAATTAATGTCTGATACAGCAGTTGATACAAAAACAAATTGTAACTGGCTAAATGGTCGCAATGACCAAAAGCAATACTTTTTCTAAAAAAAAAAAAAAAAAAAAATAAATAAATAAAGATACTTACAAATAGTAATATAATTTTAATAATAACACTCAACTTCATCATCAACATACTTATACAATAAAATAGTTTTTATTTGTTGCAGATTGTTCTCCAGTATAAACACGTAAACACAATAAATATATTAGGCTCGACAATACTCCATAATCTAGCGATGTGTGCTTTAACTTTTCGATAATTTTCATTTGTTTACGAGAATAGAACTTTCACGTGTTTTTAAAACCGAAAATTGGCCCACTACTGGATCAGTTTCACGATGATTATGTGTAGTTATCAGAATGCAGGTGGATGCTACGTTTAGGCGATACTCTCGTTGGGACGAACAGTAACGTTGTAGGATTCGCTTTCTACACATAACAGCGGAAGTGTTTCACCATTGTACATCAGCTCCTCTTAGCCGCGAATAGCACTTTCAAAAACTTTTTTCTTCTCCCTCGAGGGGGGACTTAACCGATAACGACAGGCTGTCTTAAAGAATAAGAAGACTTCCGAATATACAGTTAGCTGCCACAATACGTTTTGTATTTACGCGTTCTTAATTTACATTTTTTCGCTCTTCCTTCTGATGAATCCCTCCATCTTTTTACCGCCCCCGAGCTCCCTTTTCGCACACCCGCCAGCCGATATTAATTAATAAGGTTCCATTTTCATTAGGATGATTTTAACGCCCCTGTACCTTACAGTAATTGAATTGCGAGCTAATCTCTCAAGTTATAATTCAATTATTTGCTTGCTGTATACGAGTGTCGAAGGAGGGGTGGGGGTGGGGGTGGCAGGGTGGGGGTGAGGTGTGTGGAGGTGGGAGCTTAATCGAAATCTGACTGCAGGTCCAAGACTGTCCGATGTTTGTTTAGCCTCGTCCGCATCTCCTACTACAGTCTATACGCAAGGCCGAACTAACGATCGAAATAGTACCAAGACAAATTCCCCAGTGCCTGATGAAATACGAAAGCCATTGAAGTTTAAATTATTAATGGTATTTCATTTTATATCAATGCTGCACCCGTGCCCGAGTGTTGGTGCTTACCATGGGAGATGATTACCACTCCATGGTAATGTTCGGGGGGTGGTTTCTTGTTATTTTTTTAGACTTTTTCGCGTTATTATAAGTTTGTATGTCTGTGATGATGTGTATGTATTCGATGCAGAGTGTTGTTTCTGTTGTGGATGAGAAATGAAAGAAGCGAAGGCTGAACCCCTGTCGTGGTCAATTTAGGACTACTCTTCCGGAAGACATCACCATCCCTCGAACCCTTCTGGCCAACTCGTCAATGAAAATTTTCACCACCACCAGGGTTCGAACCAGTTACCGCGTGTCAGAGCCATACGCAATCAACTGAGCCGACGGGGTGGACGTAGTAATAGGATTTACTAACAAATCAAAGCAGTTCCGAATACGTGGAGTAAGTATTAACTTACTACAGTCGTTTTCCAGCCAGTGTTACTTCTTTGAGTGGAGGAGAAGTCGATCCGTGGGTGGAACAACTCATTGATACCAAATTTCTTTTAAAATAAAACGTGACGTTGATATAAAGTTGTGTAAAATAACATGAACACAGTTTGTTGAGGCAGAGTTGTAAGACGTAAATATTTACAAACAGTGTAAATCTTTTACAAGATGATCAAGAACCCACTGGGGCATTGAGCATGTATGTCAGAGAGCTGCGTAGCTTTTATAGAGAATGACAGCAAATTTGTATCTCACGATATATAACATAATAAAATTTTCCCATGAGAATGTTGATTCAGTTTTTGAATACCCGGTCAGCCTTACCTAGTGTTGCAAACTGAAAAAAAAACAAATGTTTTTTTTCAGCTTTGTGAAAAAAAACATGAAAAAAACCTAGCACCCGTGTTTTTTTTCTAAATTTTGTTTTTTTTTTCAGAAAACAATATATTTGATAAATTATAGTTTTATTTAAAGAACTTCCATTTTACAAGTGTGTTTTAAGTCTTACTGAATCATATAATGTCTCACATAATGATTCATAAGTGTATCTATATAGGTAACATAATTTTATTCATCCTCTATGTCAGTACCACATTCACTAGTATCAGTACTACCAACACTAGTTCGGTCGGTGTCGGAATTTTCTGTTTCTTCTTCTGTCTCCTCTAGATCCATAACTTTAGAAATAGTTAAATTTTCTTTTACTGGATGTTCTTGTATTGTACGCAAAACATTTTGAGATTGCAATTTTAAATTGTGAGCAAAGTACACACTGTGCATAAAGACTGCACCGATAGTTCTGTATTACGGTCTTTTAAGTTTCAATTAAAATCTATTATCATACAGAATTGGAGCTTTACTTCTTTTCAATCGTTTGTTTACACCAACGGTTGCAAGGAAACGATTCATAATAAGGGACCGTGCACAAACTACGTGGCTCGGTCCAGAGGGAGGCTACGCTGGGCTACGTGGGGAGAGGGGGGGGGGGTTCTGAGCCAGGCCACGTAACTTTCCTTTTGTAACATTTTTCACAGTTAAAATGAGGAACTGAACTCACAACAGCATGTGAGTATTTATTTCCCTCAGTTAATTATATCCGTATGTAATTTACAATAGTCTGACAAGAGAAAACAGTACAAAATGTCTTCTGGAATAAAAACGGAAGAAAGCTACGTGCTTCGTGAGTGGGGGGGGGGGGGGGGGGGTAGGGCTACGTGGGGGTTCACAGGAGGCCAAAATGGAGCTATTTGGTTTATGCACGCTCCCTTACTGACAATTTAATGAGTCAGTACCACTACACTCTGAGAGTTAACAAGTATACGAATATAAGGAAAGCCCAATAAGGCAAAAAACCGTGGATAAATTTTAAATTCCTAATTTTTTTAAAATATCTGTAGGTAATTTTGTAGGGCTGGCAGCACTATTTCAAATAGCAAGTATCAATCCAAACAATGGGGAATGGGGATTCCTTCTCGCGCAACCTAGTCTCTTCGGGAAATCCCCGTTCATAAAGAAAATTTCAGTCAATTTTGCCAATATTTTCGTAATTTTTTTTTCCTACTGAATCAGAAAAATATAGTAGATTTTAAACTAAGATAAATACTTAGAATAAACTCTAAAACAGTCATTTTAAACGATAACTGCCTTACAAATTTGAGATTTAGTAGTTGTGAAAAAAAAAACGTGTTCCAGAAAAAAAACATGTTTTTTTTTCAAAGTTTTTTTTCATGTTTTTTTTTCAAGCCAGAAAAAAAACCGTTTTTTTACAACACTAGCCTTACCACATACGAGGGAAAGAAGTAATAAAATTTCGTACCAATTTCTTCGCGGAGATATCATACTTTTTATTTTTTATTTTTTTGACATATCGACGGACATTTTTTATTTTGGCTACAATAACCTAAACATGGCGTCAGGAAGAATTTCTTATACATATATTTTAACGACTATCAAAAAGATGTCTCTGGTACATAGAAATGTGGGATACTATGCTAAAAAATAACAGTATATAAATTCTTTTGTTCCGTTATTTTTTAAAGTAATTATAATTTGAATTCGCAACATCCACTAACTATTGTCTCCTATAAATATCATGTTGGGGAACATTATTAACAAACACTAAATGTGATTAGTTATTAGTAGAGTATAATTGACTAAGTGCTTATGGAAGCATTTGAGTTATAAGAGGCTTCTTGGAACATAGCTCAATTATTGTTAGAAATAACTGTATAAACATCTTCCAGTCAGGTCATTTGAAGCTCCAAACTGAAGTGATTTCTAAAAGTAAGGTATCCGGGAGCAAAAATATGACGTGATGCTATAATTTTCTCAAATAGTTAAAATATAGTTATTTACATTTTTTCTGTTCTTTTTCTCTTATAACTAAGCTTGTTCCCTAACAGATTCCGAGTTACCAAATCATTCAAAGGTTAATAAATATTAATGTACTGAAAGATAGAATTTTTTTTTTTTTTTTTTTTTTTTTTTTTTTTTTAGAAAAAAACCTGCTATTTTAAATCCGTAAACAAACTTCTTCTCTCTGAGAGCTGCAGAAAACACCACACAAAACTTACCCCACCAATGTGGATGAGTTTTTCACATTTTGAAAGTTTATACCATAATTGACACCCCCTCGTTTGTTGCTGCTAATTCTTTTTTTTTTGTTCAAATGTTCCTTAATGCTTTGCTGCTTTCATATTCTGTTGTGTATTCTATTTACAAACCTCTTTATATTTCTCACTACATGACTGTAGTATCTAGATTCCATGATTTTCACAATATTTGATCTGCAATAATAATTGTTCCTCCCGTACATACTATCTCATTTATCTGTTCCGACTTTCCCACTGTGCCTTCAACATATTAAATCTTTGCTTGAGAATGGATTGAATTTATCAGTTTGAAACCTTAAAATCTGCGTTATATCTAATGACTTTACGTGACTGGAGAACAGATCAAGAAATGATAATTCGTTCTTAAAGAGAACGGACATGTGCCACAGATCACACTACATCGTAGATGAACACTTCTTTACTAGGTAACCACCAAAGATCATGTTATAATCATTCAACCCGTTGGATTTTGATAATATTGTTTTTAATTACGTAACTTTAATCAGTATTTCTACAATTTCATGAAATGTAGTTCGTTAAAATTTACAAACAATTTAATGACATCACTACATCAAAAATTAACACATCAATAAGCGTAAAGAAATTGGTAAATTTGGTATGATGAAACTAAAAGTAAATCACACCGAAGTTCCCGCGAGCGAAGCAGGTGGAAAATGCTAATTTTTATATATAATCAATAAGGTACAAATTTTTGCAGTCAGTATTTAAAATTAGCTGATTGTTGGATGATTATCGTTTTAATGTATTTAATATCTTACCTCAAACGCTGAGCAGCTGCTTACAGTCTTATCCTCGTGTGTAAAACAGGTGCGACGCATTGAAATATAAAGAGGAACATCGGAATTCCGGCAACAACGCAAAACCTCCACATGAAGGAAATCGTAATCAGTCTGGTTGTATTTTCAGCAATTGTCGAACAGAGAATTTTACAAACAACTGTAATGGTGAATATTTTTTTTTGTTCCAAAGGTGCGTTTCGCCAATATGACGAGGGGCAGCATCATTGGAGATATCATGTTAGTCAGACCGGAATGTGGGATTCTCACTATATCCTTCACTGAGAGCGAAATGCGTCTGGGGAATAAAAGTAGCATTCAGTAACAACCGTTTGTAGACGTTTATATTTTTAAAAATCTATAGGAAATCATTCTTCTGAGGTATCTTAGAGGATTTTGTTTTAATATCAATTTGCACCTAACAGAGACATACTGCATAGGTGATTCAGTTTGGAAACTCTAAGATGGTCTGTAAGTGATATTAACATGTGACTCTTTTTTACGTCACGATGTGCGAGGAGTCTTACGGCACTCCTGGGAGAGATGATGAAGGGTGGAGGTTAAACTTGACTCCTAATGGAATGGGCGGGGAATATTATTTCGCAGCAGTAAATAACTCTCCGGGCCGTTTCATTAGGAACCGGAGGGATACAAATTGCTCGAAATGTTCGTCGCGATATGAGGCGCAAACCGGATTTGCCGACCAGTGCACAAAGCAATTCCCGGCCCCTAAACGCATTTGCAGTTCTCTCCTCCGCCGTCACTGGCAATGCTCTTCAGCTGGTCTTCCCGCCCCCGGGGGCGGAGGGGGGTGGTCAGTTGGCGGCACCACGAGGCCGATACTCTTTCTACACTTCAAAACCCACTACCGAAGACGGCAAGTATGTTGAAAAGGAATGGTCGATCAGTCACTCAAATATTCCTATTATATTACTGTGATTCTGTTCGGTCAATGGTCTTGGATCGAACTGGAATATTGCAGCACTCCAAAATAGCAAGGAGAGACCCTTGACAGGGTCATTCAGGAAATACTGCTTGAATTCCAAGCTGAAAGTTTCCAACAGGAACAATCTTCACAGTAAACTGACTGAATTACAGTGGGGTAGCCAACCTGAAACCATCCAAATTGCCTAAGGTGGAAACCTCCCCCCCCCCCTCCCCCATGGCAAGGTGAGATGTTGAGGGTCCTCCCGCCGCCTTACAGATGATTTCGTAGGTTTTGGAGACTTTTTCTCTCTTTTTTTTAGGTCTCCAATTCTCAAATCCCTAACGTTGGGATTGTTTTCTAGACCTTTCAACGAATTAAAAACATGACGTGAGATTTCTGTCAACCCCCATCTCACTTGACGAGATTTCGCCAAATTCCCCTCCCCCCCATTTTTCCCTATTTCACCTCACGTAATTGGTGGATGCTCCCTTAGCACTGTGGTACTCGGCTGCAGAATATGCCTGTATAATAAGGTACAATTCGTAGTTCTCAACGACACCTGCAGAATGATAACAGACTGTTTAAAGTCCATTCCAGTCAAATGGCTCCACCGCCTCGCAGGAATAGCATGACCTTCAGTTCTAAAAGGAATAGCAGCAAACAAGGAAAGGAAGAAAGTAGATCTTGAAATAACTCTTTCATTACATGGGCGTCTACTTTTATTCCTTAGAACATCAAAGAAATTTACAATTACAAATAAGAAAGCCAGGTTACAGTTGTGGAAAGCTAAGACCCACCTTCCCTTTGTTTGCGGAAGAGTACCTGAAACTTTACCACCTGGCTATGACAATAGATCGCTGGTATGCAAGTATCAGAGTAGGCTCAGGTCAGGAGTGGACGGATCCAAAGTTTACCTAGCAAGATAGGGCTATGCCGAGGTGGATAACATCAAGTGCGACTGCGGAGAAAATCAGAGTGCTCGACACACATTCCAGTGTCGTCTGTATCCAGCCTATTGCCCGGAAGATGACTGATAAGACGCCTTGGAAAATGCACCGGAAGTGGCAACTGTTGGTCTAATATAATTTGATGGGTTTTTTTTTGTGTACAAACATGTACGTTTCCGACATAAAAAATTTAAAAAAACCAACAATATTGTGATTCGTACTCTAAGCAACAGAAGTAACTTTTCCACCCTCACAATAGGCGTGAATTACACCGGCAAAATATTTTTGGATATAACAAAATATGTGCTATAAGATGATAGAGGCACTGGAAATGACAATGCTGAAAAGCATGACGATGATATGTATAAAGTTGATAGGTATCTCGTTTTAAATGAAATAATTAGACCAAGAAGATTCAACTCGGGTTATTTTCCTTTAATACATCGAAATCCAAAGTACACAAATGCTCCAGCGATTATAACTTTGAACACAAAAACTCAACTAACTTTCAAAGACTACTCGGTACTACTACTCCTACTATTCGTCTCTGCCGATCGCTTATACAAAGTTTTCAGAAAATTCCAGAATAATTCAAAGACTACCGACCGACGTTTCTGGAATTCTACCAATACTTAAACAATTAAAATCACATTACAACATTAAGAATTAATAGAAAAATATATACAATCATTATGAAATGCACAGAAATGACAATTAAAGATATTTACACACAAAATTATTCACATAAATCAGTCAAAACTGTCGCAAATTGTCCTTTAAACACCGTAGCTCAACTAAAAATTTGTAATTACAAACTTTAATTAACGTTTCATGCATAGCACTGTTCTTAAACATATTAAATAGTATTTACATAGTTTCTTTGCATAAAACAATGATCATTTACACAAATTCACAATTAATTGTGGCCTGGCATTCAGGAGGACGCGGGTTCGAATCTCCGTCCGGGCATCCAGGTTTACGTTTTCCATGATTTCCAAATATCACTTAATGTGAATGCCGGGATGGTTCCTTAAAAAAGTCATCGCCGAATTCGTTCACGTTCCAAGCCGCCAGTCCTTTCCCGCCTCTAATGATCTCGACGTCAAAGACGCATAAAGCCAGAAGCGAAAATCGATAAGCCTCACTCAAAAGTTGACCATCTTTCAATGACGTCACACCAGTTCTAATTAGTCCATTCGTAGACCAGACGTGTATGACCATACTGAAATCTCTGTCTTTAAGTTTTTAATTTAATCTCTCTTGCGATGGAGCACCCACCTTCCTAAGAAATGATTTGTACAACCCTCCCCCCCACCCCCTTACGCATGACCTTTACGAATTCCAGATTTGGAAAATTGTTCATCATTTCACTAGGTAATTTATTCTAGACCCTGCCTCCAATACCTACAAAACTATTTTTTCCCACCCCCTTTCGTATGAAATCAAGTGCCTGATCATCATCATCATATTCATCTCTCCATTTCCAGGTAAAACTCCAAATAATTCCACCAAACCAAAAACCATCCATGCGTCAGCTCTATGTATTATGCTGCCAACTACAGACCACTTTGTAACATGTTTGTAGAAGGCTTACCAACTTACAGTAGAACGCATAGAAATTTTCTATTTTTTTCCAGTATAATTAAAGTTTTGATTTGACTAAACATAAGAACTTTATAATGACCCTCAGACCCAGACATTTAATTATTTATTTTTATTTATCTGTCGTACGGCTAAGCAACTAATATAATACATATAAATATATACAATGGTAGCGTTCACAAATTGATGTCCAGTTCTCCCAGCCATTCTATGAAGGAAGTTGTAGCTCCAAAACAATCTTCAAATGGTCCATCATACTTCCTTAGAGGGCATTCTTTGATTATATGCTCCACACTCTTGGAAGGAGCACCGCAGTCACATGCAGGAGAATCCTGAAGACCCCACTTATAGAGCATGGCGTTGCATTTCGCATGGCCTGTTCTTAGGCGATTTAGTTGGACCCACTGGTCTCTATTTACGTGGAATCCCAGAAGTCCAGTTGTGGGGTCTTTAACATCTGGATGTTTCACAGACGAGGAGACCTTTAACGAAATTGTATTTTAAGAATTATTATTTGTAGCAAGCTGGGAGTTGAGTAAATATGGTTGTGTATATTTTTCTTCTCACCAACCATGTGCGGTGGACACATCGAGTTGTGACTCCAGACAACATGACAGCAGTCAAAACTAAAGTCAGGGGAAATCGTCGAATAAACATGAATGAAATTGCAACAAGTTTAAACATTGTTCATGGTTCAGCACACCACATTGATAGTGCTGCCATTTCTACGGATTTTTTATGAAAAATTAGGATTTTCGGATTTTGTTAAAATATCTACGGATTTTTGACACTTTTTATTATTTCTTGATTTTTCCTTATATTAGTGTTTCGTTAAACTTTGAGTGTATACTCTTAATGCATTACAGAATTGAATGTATACTGTTAGTGCATTACAGAATTGTCAATAATTGTTAATCGTTTGCTTGCAACCGCTCGTGTGAACCAACGATTGAAATAAAGCTCATATTTTGTTTGGTTACAGATTTTATAGATCTTAAAAGACCGTAATACAAAACAATCGGCGTACTCTTTAAGTAAGCAGTAAGCAGTGACATCCGAGAAGGCTTAACCAATATCCGAGAATCAATAGGGTCGCAGTTTTTAACATTTCCTGTTACAGAAGATATGCTACATTTAATGTCAACAAAGAAAATGTATGGTCACTAGGGAAAAATAATAATAAAAACTACTAGGCATAGCAGCAGCAGTGATGAAAGTAACGATGTATAAAATATGTTCGGAGATATTTCTTACTTTCAGTGTAGAATATTATTTTTGTAATTTTAAATACCTGTAAATTAAAAAGTATTGTTAATTTTGACTCTTTCTTCAATAATTATTATTTTAGTCTTTTAGTTAGCGAGTCTCCGGATTTTTGTACCAAATCTACGGAAATTTTAGCGGCCATCTACGGATATTCAAAGCCAAGTGTCTGGCAGCACTACATTGATCACAGTGTGTGGAAGATGGGTACTAAGACAGAGCTGAAAAATAGATGTGTTGATGGCTGTGAAAAATTTCTGAGTTGCTTTGAAAGAGAAGATAATAAATTCTTGACAAGAATAATTACTGGGGGTGAATCCTGGGTTCACTTCCAACAACCAGAAACATAGAGAGCGATTATAGGTTGGCTCCATTCCTCATATACAAAAACCGAAAAGTTTCGAACACATCCATCCGCATGGAAGATTATACCGGCTCTCTTTTCAGATGAAAAAGCCATCTTGGTGTACTAGCCACACTGGGGAACCACTGTCACAAATATCCTAAAATCAAACCGACGAGGGCTGCTGCTACAGGTGTCCTCTTTCGGCTGACCGTAGTTCGGTATTGATTAATGGTTCAGGAAAGGAGGCCATTGGAATGGACAGTTTTTTTTTTCTGGTGCTGTAAATGGTCCGATTTAACAATAAAACTAATAACTAATAAAAAAAGTCAAGTTGGTCATTGCCTCAGTGACACAGGATGCGTGGACGGGGAATCGAACTGGCGTCCTCTATGTAATCAAACGACTGCGAACTAAAGACTTAACACTATCTTCTACCAGTCATTTTTCACGGGTTTAGAAACTATTTGCATTTTCGGTAGTTGTTTTAGTTATATTATCAGTCTAAAGATATAACTTTTAATTTAAGCTAGTGAATATGTTCAAAATTATCTATCTGTCTACATATCTATAAAACGAAAACCGGATAAATTTCTCTTATAAAAACTCGGAAACTACGGAGCAGATTTTGACGGGGTTTTCACGGTTTTAGAGCTTAGAATCTCAACTCAGTTGTTTGACATGTCTTATGTTTCAACGTTAAATAAAGCAGGAGCATTAAATGAAATTCTGAACGTATGATGACAAATCCCAAAGATGGAAGGATTAGATGTTCCATACTTCGCACTAAACACACAACTACAATGTCTCTGACCATAGCCTTTAGTGAAAGCAATAATAACTATTTTGCACACTAAACAAAACTTGAAGTATTCTTTCCTTTAATTCGGAATATTCAATTTTAATGCCATAGATAGCAGTAAAAAAAAAAAAAGTACCAGAAATTTTGTTTAAGAACGATCTCTGGACAATGTCTTTGGCCATCAGCATTAGCCTCCTGTTTACGATAATGTTATTTCGGATTCACTTTTGATATTTGTGTAAAAGGATGAATCTGCGGAGTTAAAGGAGCAAAAGAATATATCCATTCACTTCGCAATTGAATAAAATGTGTTTATAACATTATCTAGCATTGTTCAGTAATGTAGTAATGCAATTTCTTAACCAAATTAAAGAAGCTTGATATACATGAAGTTTTTCGGACGAATGAAAATAGTGTTCGTGCAATTAAACTTCAACCCACCCGTTTCTTGGTAGGGGCGGATGTATCTAGGTTTGCTTTAATTTCGAAAAAAGTTGGCACGACTTTTATGAAACTTTGTACCAATGTACTTTCATTGCGGGAATAAAAATAGGGTACGGGTAAATTTACTCCAACTATACAGGGCAACGCCGGGAACTCCGCTAGTATCATTATAAAATTAAGATAATGTGCATTATTTAATAAAAATTGTGTTTAGTTAAACAACTGGGTAAGAGAATGAATGAATTTCCTGTAAAAGCCAAATAAAAGCTGCTTCCTTATCATAGTGTAAAATATCAACGAATTTACATTTTTCTTCAGAAACACAGAATTAGAAATATTCTCTCGAGATAGATTCCACATGAGTATTTTGCGATGGGACTTCAAGTATGTGCGCATAACAGAAATTTTAATTGCTGTTAACAGTAAACAATTTCTGGAAAAAGGAAGGATCGACCACTAAAAATTTAGAAACAGGATTCTCAACACATCTTGAATATATCTTTTTCTTACACAAACATGGCGCGCCAACTTCATTGAGGCATTACGGAATTCTTTATTAAATAATATCTTGTTCCTGAAAATCAACACGGTTTTCAGAAAAAAGTGTCATTCGAATGGCATCTCACAATATGAACCATGAACAGGCGAATGGTTTGAGGTTTCAAAGACAGGTTTGCGAACGGATACATGATATCCTAAGAGCACGGATGCCGCAGATTCTAACATATTGCAAAGAGTCACGTGATCTGTGTGTTACGTGAGCACTTCTTAATTTCTATAATCGACCTTACGGCACTCTCGAGATTTGTCAGATGTATTATATGGACTGGGAGTTACAGGTAGCCAGTAAATATTTTATTAAACATTGGACGCTGATACTACGATAGTAAGTAAGATAAACTGTTTACTGAAATTAATCTAAGTAAAAAAAGTAATATCTAATGTGAATAATTTCATAGGGTTCAACTCATGTGACCTGTTATTCCTACTTTTAATAATTTGCCATAAGGAATTCTAACTACTGTTCATTTGACACATTCTAAAGAAAAAACGTGTACTTATCAAGTAGTGTACATAACACTCTTAAACTCCACGAGAATCATCGCATGAGTGGTATGGTACACGCACAGCAGTTAGTAATTTATTGTCCAACACATTCTCCTCTGAGTTCAAAACATTTTACCAAAGTATCAATGCTTTTGCACTATCTCATAAAAAATACCTCAATGTTGTTAAAAAATGAGTTGTAGCACATAAAATGCAATCATCTCGTTTAGTTGGGTTCCAGACAAAATATTTCTAAATGGATGAGGTCTGGAGAGGTTTGCGATGCTGACTAGAGGTCAAGGAAATAAAAGACGTGTCACTCAAAGAAGTGTCCTGATAACCAGTAGCTTATATGACATGTTGCCGCTTCTCTTTTCATTGATAGTGACACACCATTCCATGAAAATTTCGAAAAATACTGCACCGTGATGGTTACATCTTTTTGTAGGAAATCTGAAATCAGTAGTTACTCAGATTACCAAAAACCACACACCATCACTATCCTTGCTCAAGAAATTTCCATCGTATTTTTTCTAGGAGGATTTTTTTCTGTCGTTGTGCGCATAGTTGACGCCTAGATCATTGGAGGAAGACAATGATTTGGTTGGAGATGGTAGAAACGGGAAGGAATTCGGTGATGCATCTTTTTGAACTAGCCGTCCCGTTAGAGAAACCAAGCAAAACTGAAATCTCGATGCCCCGGAGGGAAATCGAACCTGCGATCTAACCGAATGCGAGACCTGGCCTGGACCTCACCCATCACACCCCGTTTGGAATGGCAGATCTGGGGTGGCTTCACTGCACCGACTGTTACTTTGATTGGGTGAAGTGATTGGCTCAGATGTATGTTTCAAATAAATGTAATGGATCATCTTCAAAACTGGCTACAATTTCCTCAGTAACCTGCCTTTTGATCTACTGTTAAAAGTTTAGGAACGTAACAGGCAGAAACCTAGCTCTTGTCGAAGAACTCTGTTAGAAAGTAATCTCCCGTTCTTCAGTATGCTGATCCGTTAACCTGCGTCAGTCTTCATTAATGCAGGAACTCTGTACACGTGGTTTTGAGTGATTGTATCGACTGCGTTTCCTGTGTCGGGATCATCTTCGCTTTTTAACTGTAGTCTAGACAGCTGCACACTCCACCATATGCTGTATGCGAAATTGTCTGTAAGTCACTTCAGACTCAATAAAAATTATTAAAATTTAACAGTGTGAACCCATAGTGTTAAAAACAGACCAAGTTCGTTTTTAAAGTCACGCATTCAAGAAAAGTAATTTTTTGTTTGCACTATTAATCCTTTGCAATGCATTTTTAGTTTAAATCGTCTTTTTGAGGTGCAACAATGATCAAACCTATGAAATAGATTAGATCAGTTCAAGTTGTTATCACCTGTGACCCGATTTAGTCAGACCCTGGACGAAATACCTGAATCTAAGTGCCAACCGGGAGCTTTTCTATACCCCTAAGCATACCCTAAATATGATTAAGAGTCTACACCTTTTAAATAGGCCTATATGTAAATAGAGATAGGAATATCTTCTTAAGTTAAAACCGCAGTACCTGGCGACTGGACGTCACCTCAGTATCTCTGTGGTGCCACGCGCCCGGACTTCGTTGATGGGCTGTCAACGATCGGAGATGTTTTCGCTTTTTGTCCATAAAGAAAGGTTTTATGTCGTTTAAATCTTCATGTTGCCTTCTGTTTATTTTATTAGACGCAGAAATTGATGTAAGGAGAAGAATATCCGATGTTTACTGTCTATTCTTTGTAGCAGTTGATAGAACCATGCCACAAAATGGCCTTTTTTTTTTTTAACACAAGACGTGAAACCGGGAAGTATATTAAAGAGTTAATCGTTTTTGGAGACATACTTTCCTTAGAAATTTTTCAATAAAAAATTAAAATAAAAGAAATCTGTAATTTTTGATGTACATATTTTGTGGAAGCAGTTGCAAGTAAAACAAATACGAAGGGCAGAGATATAAAACATTACAATGCGAAACAAAGATACGAGGTTCATTTTTTCGCTCGTGGCCTAATTGAATCATTGTGTATTCAGTTTACCTGACATTAGTTGTTTTGCAAATAATTTCACGACAATGAAGTATAATAATAATAATAATAATACACAAAATATGTTTTTTATCAAAATCTTAAACTAAAAACTGAAAACTTGTAAACTGTATAAACAAAAAAATTGTCACTGTTTGATGACCAGGTTCTCTGGGTAACAGATGCTTTATGAGGTGGTTATCAGTGTGCACGTTTTAAAATTTGTCAGTAGCCACGGACGCTGTCCGTGCAACACGGGTTTCCTGGTACATATACAGGGTGTCCAGTAATTGAAGATAATCCTGCAACCGCTGACAGGTCACACCATGTCCTACTATATGCCATTACTTATTAAAAGCCTCACCATTTGTGAGATATTGATTTTTTAATTTTTTTCCGAAACAAGTGACCTCGTTCAGTTTATTCCATGCCATTTCTACAAATTAAGACTTTTTGTACCCTGTTTTTTTTTAATTTACTCAAGGCCGTTTGAATAATATGAAACAATGTTCTTTTTTTTCTTAAAACGTTAAAAAACCTTAACATTTTCAAAAAAAAATCATTATGATAATTTTTTTATTCATTTTTAAAATGCACAATGATTTCTTTAGCAGATTTAACTACCATAAAACAATCAATTTAAAAGAAATATAAAATAGTTATAACAATTAAGATTTTTTAAAAAGTTTTTTTAACGTTTTAAGGAAAAAAGAACAATGTTTTAGATGATTCAAATATCTTTGAGTAAATTAAAAAAAAAAAAAATGAAGCCTCGAAAACTCTGACTTTGTAGAAATGGCATGGAATTAACTAAACAAAGTCAAATGTTTCGAAAAATATTTAAAAAAAAAAAATTTCCTTAAATGGTGAGACTTTTACTAAAATAAAATTATGCCATATAGTAGGAAATGATGTGACCTATCCTTTCATTCCTGGACAGCCTGTATGCATATTCAGGAAATCGATATCTCTTCATTTGTTTTTGGTGGAAAGAATAACACGACAGTTTGGTTTTAGACAAGGCGTTTCAACAGATTCAGCAATTTTTGCTTTTGTAAACAACATACTGGAATCAATGCATAAAAAACTAAATTCCCTGGGTATATTCTGTGATCTTGCTAAGGCTTTTGACTGTGTTGATCATGATATTCTACTAGGTAAATTAGATCACTATGGAGTTAGTGGTAAGCCAGGACTTTGGTTTAAATCATACCTGGAAAATAGAAAGCAATGTGTATCACTGAAAGATGCTAATACAGGAGATGTTATAAACTCAGAATGGGGTATAGTTAAATGTGGTGTGCCTCAGGGTTCAATTCTTGGCCCTCTGCTGTTCTTAATCTATATAAATGATCTTCCACATATACTAGGTGATAATGAACACATAGTGCTCTTTGCAGATGATACTAGCATATCGTTGAAAGATCCATCAGCACAAAACCTCGAAAACATAGCAAATGATGCCATAAAGAAAATTAATAGGTGGTTTAATGCCAACAAACTAATGCTTAATGTAGAAAAGACACAGTTACTTCAGTTTGTTACAAAAAATAAAACAAAGGACAGCTATAATGTGATATCAGAAGGGAAAACAATCAATGAAAGCAGTTTCACAAGATTCCTGGGTGTATATATAGATAACAAATTGAACTGGAAACAACATATTCAACAACTTCTTAAAAAACTGAATTCTGCAACATTCTCACTGAGGGTAATATCTAGAATAGCTAATATAGAAACCAGAAAGTTAGTATATTTTGCATATTTTCATTCCCTGCTCACTTATGGCATCTCATTTTGGGGAAACTCGTCACAAGCACAATGGGTATTTAAATTACAAAAGCGTGCTATAAGAACTATTTGTGGAGCAAACCCATGGACGTCGTGCAGAAATCTGTTTAAAAACCTGGTTGTTCTAACCATGCCAGCACAGTATGTATACTCTGTATTATCATTTGTAGTGGAAAATCCTGAACACTTCAATCTTAATGCTGACATACATAGCCATAATACTAGGAATAAATATAATATTCACAAGGATTACAAATCACTGTCAATTGTACAGAGAGGGTTAACATTTACTGGAGCTTCCTTATTCAATGTCTTACCAACAGAAATTAAATGTTACCTACAAAAACCCAACTACTTTAAGTCCAAACTGAAAGAGTTTCTGCTTCAGAACCCATTTTACTCTGTGAAAGAATTTTCTTCTTGGAATTTGGTAACTAAGAATGACTGATAAAATAGTATATATGGTGTATGGAAGGGGAAGGTGACAAAGTTGTCCACAATTACTAAAATGATATATGGTTTTTCTTTCTGTTGAAACTTTTGACAATTTAAGTAATTATTGTGGTTACAAAATTCCACTCATATATAGTAACTAACATGGGATAGCATGCATTCAAAAAACTGCTGTGAAAAATTATCATACTAACAGGTTGTTAAGTAATTGACTGCTTATGAGTTGTTGGTAATATAATTGATATTGTTTATAAGTGTGTGTACTGTTCCACATAAATAGCAACTAACATGATATAATAGGCTATGTAGTCGCAAATCACAGTGAAACTTATCATGGTTACTGGTTGTAAGAAAATAACTGATTATTAGATGCTGGTAACAAGTGTATATACTGTTCCACATAATAAGTATTAATTAACTCGGGATTGTATTTGTAGATAACAGGAGATATTGGTTATACTAATGGGTTGTAGCTAACTTGTTGTCAATATATAATAACATTATCAATTATATAGTAATATTGACATTACAAATAAGTGTATGTACTGTTTCACATCCCCGAGATTATTCTCACATGGGATCAAAGTGAACATATCTATCTATCTATCTATCTATCTACGAGTCCTTATTGCGGATTTATTTTGAGGCCACTGAAGATTGATATTAATGAGGGTATGCACATTTGCTAAGGCTATGTTCAAGCATCAATGCCAAATACGAGCAGAATTTATTTAGAAATAATCTTGGTGTTTTTACCACTTTTAGAGTTTTCAATACGGTTGGCGAATCTTGACAGAAATGTCAACCACAATCATGAGCTCCGTTATTGTGAAGTTACAAAGTTTATTGCATTTAAACGATGAAGTAGCTCTAATTCTTAGCTCGTAAATTATCTGTTACAGTTTAAAAAAAAAAAAAAAAAACGAATAATCGATGAGTAGTTACACATCTCAATCCTAATCTCTGTAACCTCTCATAAACTTCTGATCTGCGTGAATAAACATCTTGAACTGTTTTTGGTATACGTAAATCATGCGATAGATTCAGGTTTGTTACACGAGACGAATATAGTTACCTTATACAGACGACTTTAATTCTTCTGATGGAAAAAAAAAAAAAAAAATCCGTCAACGAGCTATTATCAGAGCTTCGTGAATGTGTATGTTTCATTTTAGATCAGCAAGTGGAAATGACAGTATTAGATAAGTAAATTATTACTTTCATTAAGTTTCAATAAAATTATGAGGAAAGGAAAAACAAGTTCATTCCCATGTGATTAAAGTAAAAAAACATATCAATGACATCCGTACTAAGAACTTCGCCGCGTAATCAAACACTCATGAAATAATAACAAGGTTGGTCGTCTTTATGAGTTTTATATCCGTGACAAATGGACTAAATCAATTACGTTTTCAGAAACCACATGTAAAAAAGTTAAGCATAATTTTGTAGTGGTCGGTAAGTAATAATTTTCTTTACAGCACACCATTCCAGTCAATATTGTCATTATCTATACGGCTTCAAAACACAAAAAGGGATTTTTTGGTTTTACCAAAGACGCAGTGAAGCGACAAGTCAAACGAAAGCTCGAGAGACATTTTTAGCAGCAGGTTTATTTCACGGTTACATCGCTGCCGAGAAAAACTGATCTTGATTCGGCGAGACTGCCTCGCCAAATGCTTGGCTCGGAGGTGAGCGGGTATAATCAGAGGTAGGCAGGGAGGGGTGGGGGGGACGAGAGGGGGAGGGGGCAGTTAACACCGAGAAAAATGTTGAAGCGTGGCGCTTGGGCTGCAATGGCCGCTTCGTGTTACAAACGCGCATACGTCATAATGTTCGAATATGCTTAATACCTTGCTAACACAACCAAGAGGGGGGCAGGGGGCAGGCGGGAGGCACAATAGCCCAGGTTGCGGCGAGGGGGAGGGGGTACTGCAGGAGAACAGGTGTGTAAGGGGGTGGGGGGGGGGGCGCAGCAGGCGGGTGTAACAGCGATGGCCGACTTGCAACGTTTGTATGATAATATTACATATAAATCTTTATCTTCTTGCTTTATTTCTTCCGTTCAAACAGCCACGGAAAGAATGATCCATGTATTATGTATGATATTAAAAGTATATAAGGCGGGATAACAAATTCTGAGAGGTTGTAATTACAACGCTTTGTGAGCGATGACAAAAGTAAGAGCGTTATGGGCCTCACCCCACGTTCTTCGGTGCGTCAGCTGGTCCCAGGGCATCGTACTGACGAGGCAAGCCGTCCGGAATACTTAATCGAGTCACTACTCGTTGTAAACCCATCCAATACACAAACAGCCCTGGACAATGCCCTCTTTACCTTCTACAAGATGATACATTGAAATTAACACTTGTATTGTAGCATTCAGTTTTTGCCTAAATGGGGACAACTGTCAAAATATAATACTCCAATCCATTTCCAGTTGCTAATACGTTTACTACAGCTTTCTGTTCGTTATCAGAAATGAAGCATGATTCATTATCACAGAGTTAAAAACTGATACCTACTTTTTCTTCAAAAACACGAAATTTTTAAAATAATCTTGACGTATTCCAAACTTTTATGACAATCTTCACTACAGACAATAACATTTCATTGCTTTAGTTACTACGTGCAACTGATTATTTATTCGCTAAAATTATCAAAACAGAGGTTTTCGAATATAATATTTTGCAGAGAGTGTAATTCTTTCAAACTTTATATGAATCTACGATTTTAAACAATGGAATCCTTCTTTTATGAAATTGTATTTTCAGATATACAATGCCTAAAAATTGCATTAAGAAAAAAAAGACAAGTGAGTCTTATATTTTCACAAAATATGTGTTTCTTATTCAAACGCAATTGAGTAACATTTCTTGTATAACATACATCTGGAGGTATACATTAACTTCTCCTGAACGTATAGTAATTTTATAAACAATGTCAAACACCTAAAAGCTTCCATTTCAATGCATACCATACATTAAATGTAGATTTTTAGCAATAGTTTTAGATAAAAGGAACTGATGTTAATTGAAAATATATTTTTTTTTTTCGCATCGATGTCACATAACTATTTTCGTAATTCCAGCATAATGGCACTTTTTCATTCCTAGGTTTTTCTGATTTTTTCTGATTTTATGAACAGTTTCTGCTACTGAGTGACTGCTTCTATTGAAGTTCCTTGTTCCCCTAGTTACTAACGCCAATCTGATTGTGAATTTTTTTTCTATCATAATGATCTTATTCGTGTTTAGGACGATAATGAAGCATTGGAAGACTCGTTTCATTGCCTTCATAACAGACTTCAGTAGAGTTTATATTAATGCCTAATCTAGTGGTAAGATTTATATTGCGATGGCAGAACATTTCCAGTTAAATTGTTGTATTCAACACTTGCATTTCATTTGTACCAAGGAGTTTCAAAACCCGTTACCTTTATACCTACTTTAAACATTGTTCATGTTATAGATTTGAAGTTTATGCTTTATAACTATTTTTGTTAGTGGTCTTCCATCTTGCATAAAAAAAACTGCTTTATTTAATACATCTTCAGTGACCTAGTACCTATATAATGGTCATTAATCTTTATTTTCGTAAAATGAGATTAGTTCACTTAAATTTCTATATACTTACACAGTTCTTTAATATGGATTAATAAATGCAAGGCTGGAAACATTACCTGTTATTACTGTTCATTTCTACAGTATTCCGATCGCGTTATATCTGACAATTGATTCTTGCCACATATTTGTTGCTTTTCTTCAGAATTCGTGTTGTGAATGGTTGTATGGGGTTTCAGGTGAGTACCATATTAAGAAGTTGCTATACTGGTGGCACCTCATGTTTCTTTTTCCATTACTGTTTAACATCTACATGAATTAATCATGAGTAAAACCGAAACGATTTCTTCATATTAATAAATACTCTGATATTTCCTTCATTTCTTTTGAGTTACTTCTAAAGTTAGCACAAGAAAGTTCACAGGACACTACAAGTCTAACGGTTATGCTGCAGACATTGAAGTTCTTTGCCAGGTAATAACTTGAATTCAAGCGGTTATTAAATTATTTACCTGTTATGAGCTGCGGGTTTTAGTTATTAATATCTCAATTAACTGTTAGTAGTATCGATAGAGATCGACAGTCTCATATCAGATTTCTCGATTTTCATAGCTTTTCTCTGCTAAACCACAAATAACGTACCGCTTCTTTGCTGAGTTTGCTCTAGTTATTTACATTATACGTTCAGCAAATTTTGAACCCTCTAGCTTGATGTTCAAATAGGAGCTCCAGGTTCAAGTCACTCATGTGATTTAGATATTAACAATCGGCAGTGAATGAGCTGAATTTCTTGAGCATAAATAAGCTCTCTTCTTCCGTAGTAAAAACTAATGAGAAAAAATTAAATGTTATGTATGATTATTACTAATTGTACAGTCATCAATCAGGAATTATTCTGCAATTGTGGTGCTTGTTAGAAATGTATCTTGATTTGTTATTTAATCACACGCGGCAAAAACATTTAAATGTCTATATGTGTGGTAGGCCTAATGTTATTAACTTATTATCATCCGCATGCGATATTACCTTCATAAAAACTTAAATACACAAGATACCGGAACGTAAAAAGTGGATTTGATTATACTGTATTTTTCCATATGACGTTTTGTGATTTCTGGATTCTTGTTCACAGCATAAAGTAACTTATGATGATATATTCATAAGACATTTAAAGTTAGTCTGGATATCTGATGGATTGATAGAATGAATTTTAATTTCCTTTTTCTAATTTTTTGCTTTAAAAAATTTCAGTAGTTCTCTTCATTTGGGAATTAATATGTATGCCTGAATGAAGTGAATGGAAATGATGAGACTATTTGAGAGGCATCACTCATAAACAGCGTGTGCCGTTTAAGACAGGTATAACAAACAAAAGGATTGCACCCGTTACTATCTATTGAAGTAACTGATGCTATAGAGTTAATGAGTGTCCTTGCCAAAATTGTTTCTTTAACACAGATTTAAAACTATAATTTAATAAAAAGTATATACAGATATTAAACACATAATATTGATAAAATTGTATCTTAAAGGTCTTGTTGTGTCACTGAATATGCATATGAAAATATAATACATTTGCGCTGAAAATAAGTATTCGTGAATGGAAACTTGAATGGTTTCAATTTATTAAATATAGGGGATAAAAATTACTCCCCTTTTATTTTTACTACTGTCGACAATAATTATAGTATCATAAGTGGTAGTGTGGTAATTTCGGTATTTTTTTAATTTGTTTATGTGGTACTCCAGAAAACATACCAAACCGTATATTCTGAAACAAAAATCAGATGTAATTTTTATTGAAAAAATAAGTCTTTTTTGAACTAATCTTCTTGGTATCTGAAGATGCATTTTCATCTTGAATGAGTTTATTATTGACACTTACTACCAATGCCAACTCAAGAGGGGATTCTTTAAATTGTAATAATGCTTCATGTATCTCATTTCAGTCACTAACGTCTTTGGTAGTAAAATCTCGTATACACCTCGAAACATAATATTATTTGTTTTAAATAAGCAAATTTTTCTGTCATGTTATTTTTAAGAAAAGCTTAGGACAGTTTCAGCATAGGTACCAAAGAATATTGTTGGGTAAGAAATACAGGAGATTTAAGAAGAATAACAAAACTTCACAAAGGCTGTTCTACACTAACAGTGCACGGTCTTACACATAGGTCATATTAGAAACAAGTTGAAAGTACATTGCGATTAATAATTTACTAAAAAAGTACTATAAAACAATAAGTTACATAGCGTTGTTTTTTAATACACCCTAGTCTCACTCTTTTGCAAATAAATACCGTAATTTTTCTGTAGCTAACGTATTCCAAGAAGAGAAGTTTTTGTTCGATTCATTCTACCGAGCGTGGTGGTGTTACGGCTAGCATTCTGGCCTCGCATTCGGGAGGACGGCGGTTCGACTCCCAGTCCGGGCATCCAGATTTGGGTTTTCCATGGTTTCCCAAATCACTCCAGGCAAATGCCGGGATGCTTCCTTCAAAAGGCCATGGCCGAATTCTTTCCAATTCCTTGCCCCCCATCCTTTCCCGTCTCTAAAGACCTCGCTGTTAGAGAGATGTTAAGCAGATTAAAAAAAAAAAATCGATTCATTCTCAAACGTTTCTAATCCTTCTAAAGTAGATGTCCAATGTCCGGCTTCATGATTTTGGGGCCCATCTGTTATTTGAAGGAAATGCAATTTTTAGGTATAATTATTAGTAACAGAATACAATTGTGCCGGGTTGCCTATTAAAATATGGCCGCAAGTACTTTTAGTAATTTTTTTTTTTTTTACAGCTTGAAAGCTAAAAGCCATTTTTACACCTAATTATTAGAAATCAACACCTGTTGTTCGTTACACAGACACGTCTAATACTTGTGCAAGCTGCATATTAGGGAATACCTATACTCATGGGCGTATCCAGCACTGCTCCCCACCCCCTAGAAGAAAAATCAAGTTCCTTTCAGTACGCATCGGCGAGTGAAGAACTGGCTCGGGAGCACTATGGGAGAGGAAAGGTTGACTGCATTATGCCTAATAAGCGTGCATCGAAATTTCGTGAAAGAACACAGCGAGATATTGATAAACAAATTTACTGAAAAATTTTCTGAGAATCCCAGACTATTAATGTTTACATAAAAGAACTGTAACTGGGTTACGATCTTAATTAACTACATAGTATGTCCGTAGATTAAGTGGTTGGCTTAGTATGTTAATCAATAATAAAAATAGATTCCTCAATATGTTTGAGTTTAATTTTGAGAGAAATCGTCATGTTTCAGTCCCCCACCCCACTTCCTCGAAACCAATATGAGTTGCCCCTCCCCCTCGTTGAAATCTATCCCCTTAGCCACAATTTGTGATCCTGGATACACCCTTGCCTATACTATCACCATATGACCATGTAGCGGTAGACGAAATTACTCGAATTGCTTACGAGGTTAGTTGTGTTGGAAAATTTGTTTCTGCTATCACATGTGTCAACACGAATATCATCAACTGAGAAACAAAATTATATTTATAGTGCCTTATAAATTTAGATGACAGCAACCAAAGACATATTTCAATTTTATGTTTCACCTTTCAATCTTTGATTTAAATTTATTTTTGTTTTAATTGAATTCATTCTTTGGTGTGTTCTCAAATAACATATATGACGGAAGTTAGTAAATATTTGATGGTAGTATTGAAATTAATTTCTTAGTAAATGTTTCAAAAGCGGTCTCTGAGTTAAATGCAGCCAAAATTATGACAAAGTCCATTAAAACTAAGAATAATATGAAAGCGTTTTATTTTAACGTTTCCACACTTTAGCTTATTTGAAATTCATAATATTTGTTAATTTACCATCTAATAAAAAAGTGATAAATTTTTTGCTAATAAGTTCTTCAAATAACGACAAAAATCATATTTTTTTCTCTCCAAGATTTCTATTTGCTTTGGCCATTTGAAACAGCACTTCAAACCACTTTAACAAATTAACAAAATATTAATTTGAATTAAAATGGATCCCACTCAGGAAACGGCGATTGGTCTTAACTAAGACGTATTCGAGTTGGCAGTTATGGTATTTAAAAATAATGTTGAGTAAATATCAAAGTAAACAAATGACTCATGATACAGAACAGTATTTGCCAAAGACACTGCAGTGAACGGATTTTTACTTTCTTTCTTTTGATCACTATAAATGTGCTGTCTAATACAACTCTGCCAAAACTTTTACTCTTACTGAAATTAATAATAGCGTAACTAGCGGGATAATTATTTCTGCCCAATCCTGCAAGCTTCAAAACAAGTCATTTCGTTTGATATCTTCCAAATATCTGCCAGAATGCAGCACCATCCAAGCAAAATAAAGTAGGAGTCCACAAAGAGACATGGGCCCCGGTTTGGTTATTTTCCTCTAACTTCTTCTTTCAGTTATCAAGCAAAATATTGATTGTAGAAATTTAATTTAATTGCAATGGAGCGCACGCTCCGGTGTCAATTTCCCTACACCCCCATCTTTCTCCACTTTCCTGCACCATTCTACATTTTCCCTCTGTAAATTTCAACTCTAAATTCCTTCATCGCTTTTAGTAAATTATTTATTATACCAATCCCTGACATCCTTACCTAAAAAAGAAAATTTTCCAACACCATTGTGCCTGAAATCTCCATGTATGCCGTTTCTCTGTCCTCTGTCTTCCTCTTAAGTTTTTCATAGCTGCTGCATTTCATGCCATTCATAATTTGCTTGACGTAACTTGATCTTCCTCTTCCTCTACGGTTTCTTTCTTCTAGCTTCCCTTCAATAGTGATCTTGAGCAACCCATCGTGAAGTAAAACATGTCCTACCATCTTGTCTCTTTTTTTGTAATTCGTTCCATAATTTTCGTTCCTCAGAAACTCTTCTAAATTTTCCTCTGTGAGTGGTACAATATTCCGTGATTTAGAAACAACCTGTATACAATCAGTATGAAAGAAACGAAATCGAACTTCCAAAATTGAAAACCAAGTCATACACCTCCGCATATAGTATTCTTTAACCACCCAATATGAACTGCTGTGTTTCTCAAAGGACAGAGGCGATTTTAAAATCAGCGTAGAGTGTTAAAGCCGTGTCTGCTGGGAACGAAGAAGTATTTGGCCGTCGGGCGGGGGCTTAGAGTGGTCTTAGTGGCCTCCGGAGGCTGACCTGCACGGGCTTCCGTCTTAAGCCGGCGGCAATGCAGTCCACCGCTGCCAACTCGCATATTTCAGGCCCACAAAGACGGCTCCCGCTGCGTAATCCGACTAAACTAAACTGTTCTAAGCTGAACTTGAACGGGCTTTACCGCGCCCAGAAACTGCCACCGCGTAGGTAACCCGCTCGGCAGCCCCACTGGAGCGAACGCACAGTGCACTACTTTGACTATGAGGCAGCATGCGATTTCCAAAGACTGCTGTCTTAATACTGTGAAACGGTAGCTAGACGGATAAGTACTGAGTTTAGCCTATGTTAAACTTTCAGCTGATACCAGGACTTCTAGTGACGTAACCAGCAATTTAGTCTCCCATTCGTCAACACGAAGGGCAGAAAATCACTAGTTGTATTCTTGCACCATGTCCCAATTAAGATGCCATCCGTGTTGATACCGTATATTAAAACAAAGTTAAGCAATACTTTGACAATACACAACCAAGATCTCCACTTTTACCGAGGTCTGTATATCGTTGAATTTATATAAATTTAATGCTCCACTAGCCACGTAATCTCATTTTTCTTATTATTTTTATTAACATCATCTTAAATTTTTTGAGTCTTAAATTCAGTCTTAAATTCTTACACCCACCTACATTTGACAATTACGATTTTTAATTTTTAATTCCATCAGTGTTTACGGTAAATAATTCATGTTTTCCCTAGATAATTTATTCCAATCTCTGACACCCCTACCCACAAAAGAAAATTTTCCCATTTCCTTATGCACGATATCGAGTGCCGGCTTGTGTCCAAAGTCATCTTTTCCTTCCGATACACTTCTCCTAATTCTTCGACCAATATCCCTCCGAGCCCCATCACCGGCATACGCCTTGTACACTCCCAGCAGTCTCTTCACCCTCCTCTTGTCTTCCAATGACTTCCAATCCAGCTCCTTTATCATATCAGTTACTGACTGGATCCTGCAGTAAATTCCACAAACACATCTTGCTACTTTTCTGTACGCGCCATCCAACTCCTGTATTCGATAGCAAAAATGTGTTTCCTAAACTACACCACTATATTCAATGAATAGTCTTGCCAATTTTTTTAACCAAATTCCCTCTCTTTTCAGGCGTATCCTCTCATCACATTCCCCAAAAAGTGAGTGGACCGAGCGTTGTAGTGTAACGGTTAGCGTTCTGGCCTCGCTTTCGGGAGGACGGTGGTTCGAATCCCCGTCCGAGCATCCAGATTTGGGTTTTCCATGGTTTCCCAAATCACTCCAGGCAAATGCCGGGATGCTTCCTTCAAAAGGCCATGGCCGAATTCCTTCCCATTCCTTGGCCCCCCCCCATCCTTTCCCGTCTCTAAAGACCTCGCTGATAGAGAGATGTTAAGCGATATATATAGTCACAGTTAGCTAATTAGGTAGATGTTTATATCTCCTGTATGTATCTCGGTCCAACACTCTATGGCTAACCGGATGAGATTCCCTTCTAAGACCTCTGAATAAGATCTTTTTTCCAGTTGGTGTTTACGGCTCGTTGACGACGTTATCGTTAGAGCCGTGTGCGGTTTAGGGACAAGTGACAAAAAAGAAAAAGCCATTACCTTTAAAGAGGGACCTTTCGCTTAAAATTATTTTCGAAAATCGATACCTGAAGAGTCGGGAAGGGGATGGAACCCGCATCCTCCGGAATGCCAGAACCTGAACTTGTCTCCGTGTGAGTGAAATTAGGAAGTTAGGCCTACTGGTGTTGTTAACCCCCAAACAAAGGCCGGCTAACGTCAATGTACGGCAGTAGATATGGGCAATCAGTACGCACATTCAACTTCGTGCAAATAGTCCCGACTAGATCAGGATTTGAATCCCGATCCTTCAGCTTGTAGACTGTGATTTTACTATGTGATGGTTCTAAACATTCTTTCCTTCAGGTGTAGATTCATCAAGATAATTAGGTAGTAAAGTTCTTAGATAGCGTATGAATGGATGCCTAGTTAGACAATTGTGCATTTTAAACTGGTTTACAATCACATGCTTGTATATTGACGTTAGTTTCCATCAGACTCAATGGGGTAGTTAGTAATATGCAATACACGAAATTTGCCACTGTTATTACTAAATTCGAGTTTATTGAGGGGAAGAACGTTTATCTATAATCTGTAACTGC
The DNA here is from genome assembly GCA_031002005.1 of Vandiemenella viatica. NCBI lineage: Eukaryota > Metazoa > Arthropoda > Insecta > Orthoptera > Morabidae > Vandiemenella > Vandiemenella viatica. The sequence continues at coordinate 234,320,762 of CM061919.1, read as the reverse complement.
TGGAGTAACGATTACAGTGGTTACAAAATTTATCAATCCGGCCATTTTCTCTGCTGTGCATAGTGGATAAGCTATGTGACCTGTTCCACGGCGTTTACGTATTGTGTGTGTAATAACTTTAGTCAAGCCAGAAATGTCCTCATAGCACAAATAGTCACAGTTAGTCAAAAATTTGACTCTGATAATCGTTCATCCACTTCTTAAAACGTTGACTTCGATAATCGTTGAAATGTTACATTTTTGCATAATTAACGGAAGTTAATCTTATCCGTTAAAACTTAACGATCCAAATGTTGTACTGATATTTTTGTAACAGGTATTACCGCAAGCTGTATCAAAGTGTTATATACTGTGATGCAAGTATTGACTTCCTTACGAAAACTAACAAAGTGGTCTCGCTTCATCGTAACGACAAAGTGGTGTTCCTGACTGTCTTTCTTGTCTTCGCTGAGGCTCAGTGTTCATGAGCAACACCCTTGCAGATTGTCCTGCTTTTACCTTTACTTCAGGCTGTACATATTTAGATATATGCATCTTCTTCATGTGTTGTTAGAGATTGTTAAGGCTAGAAACGTAAAACTTGATTGTAGAAAGTTTTGAGAAAAAAAAAGTTTCAATTCATAAATCAACTGTTCGCCAAATCTTGATTTAAATGCAAACATAATCGTATAAATGTAGTCAAGGATTTTTAATCTTCTCGTTACTATTGCTAGTGTTGCTGCTTTCACTAACAGATTATAGAATGTCAGTTTCCATGATGTAATCATCTAACGAATGTCAAACTTTTACACTACGAAACACAAAATCAGCACAAGCTAAAAAGTGGCACTATTTTCCTCATAGTAAAAAAGTTAAATTATAAAAATATCAAAATCAACGAGTAATGAGCGCCGGTTTGCATACGTAAAATACAACCACTATATAACTATAGCGTTCCTGCTCACACCCACAATATGTCTAGCATAACAGTTATATATGCACAATACTCGCACTGACACTTCACATTAACCGATTCGTTCACCCTTTGATCCACTGAAGGTATGAACGTGGCGTGGCGCGCAGTTCAAACAAACCAAATGATGTCAACAATCAATATAACGGGCTACAGTTAACGGAAGTTCAATTTAACGGAAGTTAAGAAGACCTTTAATAATTTTTAGGTTAACTTAAAAGTAAAATTTTTGCAATTGTGTTGATTTCGCTAGTTAACGGATTAGCGGTTTTCTGCCCAGCTGTGCCTCATAATTATGTAAAATTGCACCGGAATAATGTGAATTGTATACAACCAGGTTGCCTGGCATATTAGATGTGTTCTTTAAGGCGAAAATTAAGGAACAACAAATGCTATTAAATAATACTTGAAAAGTAGGTGGTACGTTCCTAAGAGTTTTAATTGGTGTAGAGATTAACTCGCCCCGTTGGCTCACATACTTGCTGCACACTGATAATGTCCAGCACGGGGCTAGCTGGTTCGACTGTAGGTAGAAATTTTAATCACCACGACTTGGCCGGCAGGGAAGGAGAGGAGATAGTGCACAATTCCTAATCAGCAGATTGTGCGTCATATTCCTGGGTTAACCCCAATCCTCTCAACAGTGCGTATTGAGTGAGGGCATACTACATTGTTGATGGTTATTCGTCCGTTGGATGGAGATGTTGAGCTTGCCTACCATAATATTGTGTTATTCGGAAGTGTAGACCTGAATGGGCTGACACCGCGTTTCATCCTCTCTCTTCTTTTATATCGCATTCGGAACACAAACAACATTATACACCGAACACTGATTTCTTCGCAGTAATATACACTTACAGTAACACTAGCGAACACACTCACATTGAGAAACATTACGGGACACTACCACGGAGGGTTAAACATACGACTTCAACTTACCGAGCGTGGTGGGTGAGCGGTTAACGCTCTGGCCTCGCATTCCGGAGGACGGCGGTTCGAATCTCCGTCCAGGCACCAAGATTTGGGTTTTCCATGGTTTCCCCAAATCACTTCAGGCAAATGCCGGGATGCGTCCTTCAAAAGGCGATGGCTGAATTGCTTCCCGATCCTTGTCCCAATCCTATCCCGCCTCTAATGACCTCGACGTCGACGAGGCGTAAAGCCCGACTTCAACTAGCTGAAATTCACTTATTTGTTTCTCCACCAGAATATCGAATCTGGTGACACTGTGAAAAAATTAAAAATTTCTCATTTTTTGTTTTGGCTTTACGTCTCATTGACGTAGAGGTCATCAGAAGTGGTGGAGGATGGCAGACAATCAACGGGAAGGAATTTGGATATAGAATTTTTGAGGAGCAAACTTGGAACTCATATGGATTGATTTCGGAAAAACCGCGAAAAACCGAAATATGAATGGGTGGTAGGGGATTTGAACCCATGTCCTCCTAAAATACGCGGCCTGAAGGTTATCCCTCACCCACCGGATTTCGTTAAAATGTCCATTTAATTTCATTATAAACCAACTATTTGCAGCTTCTTAACTGGACAAAGCCTTGAAAATTCACAAATGGAGATTGCGATTTGCAGTTATTTAATTTAATTTAATTGCAATGGAACGCACACTCTTAAATCGATTTTTCCTACTCACCCTTGTATCCCTTTTCTTGTACCCTGCTACTGTTGCTGTTTACGAATGATACTTTTAAATTATTTTCAAACTTTTTGGTAAATTATTCACCACTTAGTAATTCATTAAATTCCTTATTTCCCCCACCCTTATCGCTGAAATCGAGTGCCACCTTGTGTTCATGGTCATCTTTTCACTTCCACGCACTTCTCTCAAATCTTCCACCAATTTCTTTCCATGAATCATCACCAATTTACGCCTTGACATTCCCAGCACTCTCTTCACCCACCTCCTATCTTCCAATGAATACTTCCCTAGTTCCTTTATGATATCATTTCCTCATTGTGTTCTCAGTAATTTCTAGAAACAAATCTAGCAGCCCTTCTTTGTACCCCTCCGACTCCTGTATTTGATACCCAAATGTGGGTCCCATACTTCGCGCCATATTTAGGCAATGAATGGTCTGCCCGAATTTTTATGACCGATTCCCCACACTTGTCTGTTACAACCCCTTATCACTCTCTGGAATAAATGAAAGATTTTGAAAATTTTTCCTACCGCCTAGTAAATGTGTTCGTCGAGTTTGGTTTATTATTGAATGTGATACCAAGATTTATATGTTAAACAAGCAATTCCTTCAATGGACGATATTCCTCGGTTTTCATGGTAATGCTGTCTTTTGTTTCGTTAACTAAGTTGACATTATGTCAAATTAGTTCATTTGTTGCTAAACTATTTTTAGCTAAGAGCATCAAGAGTCAACGAGCTACTCAATTTGTCTGGTCGCGCCATCATCTGGCAAAGAAGAGGAGGGGTGGGGGTGGAGGTGGAGGGGTACTGGCGTCATAATGGAAAGGCGGTCTGTGAAGTGAAGAGTTTCTTCCGAACGTACAAGAAGTCACAGACGAACTGCGAAATTGTTGAGGTTGGTGGAGTAATCGGTCGTTGACTACGATGAATGACAGTATACATCCACACCACATTGTGTATGTTTACGAAATTCCTGGGAGTTGTGGTCGTGATTACATTGGTGAGACGGGTTTTCACTATGGGGGTGATTTAAAGACCATATCCATTGTACAAACAAAATAACAGCAACAAATTCGCCGTAATTCGCTTTGCCATTAACGCAGGTGGGCTGGGGTAGATGAGTGACGGAGGCAATAAAAATTTAAATTAAAGCAACAATTTAAACGAAGATGACGTGCTAGTACGCCATGATTCTTGGCGCTATTTGCCAAGAAACATGTGAACAACAATAGTAACTATGAAGTAGGTTGTACTAATGCTTAGAAAACGTTAAAAAAAAACGCATCATTATCAATATAAAAAGTAGTTTGATTACGAAAGACGGCCGCGGAAGCCTACGAATTCGTTTAATATTATAATTTGTTTAAGGGGGTAGGTATACCTAACACATGCAAATACCTGAAAAAATTGAAATGTCATTTTCTCAAAATCTATATAAATTTGAGGGTTAAAATTTCATAGCTCCATAGAACTGTTATAGCTACATATAAAAATTGATTTTTGAAATAAAAATATTGTTTAACAATAGGTTAATATACCATCCAAATTGTCAGTAAAAATATGTTGTTGTGAAGGTTTTAATAACAGAAGGCATAATATTTGAAATTTTTCAGAAATGTTTTTTAATATTTTAAAGTAATATCAAGGCAATAAGTTGAATCAATAATATAACATATTTAACTCTATATTTGTTATTAATTTTAAAAAATTTCAAGAAATTAAAATTTTTGCTTAAACATAAAGGCATATTTTTCATTTGGGAAAAGCTGCATAAACAATAATGGTAAGGACTGTAGTAATTAGTATGTAGAACATGTCCTGCAAATTTGAAAAAGATCTATGCATATGGAAAAAAGTTATCTTTAAAACCATTTGATGAATTGCTGTTTTGAGATATTTAAGGTTAATGATTTGGATCACCTTCAAGTGCAGTAAGATTTAAATGGCTGTCAAACGTGCAGGGCATTTCTTAATCACAAATAATTCCCACACAGTCAAAGATGTTGAAATAATTTTTTCACCAAAATTAAGCCAAACGTATAAACTATTTTTGTGAATAAGGAAAAAAAATTTTTTTTTTTTGAAACCTGATAAGTGTACCTACCCCCTTAATAGAAATCTTGACTCAGAACAATAGAAGAGAGCCTGAAGCTTTGAAATACACGAATATTTGCCACTGAACACGATTGGTGCTATACCATAAGATTAACTTTTCCGCATAAAATGCAAGAATTTTCTTGCCTTTTACGACATTTAATTTTCTTTTTTCCCATTAGCCGAAAAACAATTGGAGAAACCTTTCTTAAATTCTATAATTACTGACGTAAAATTCAAACACGATCAGTTTCAAAAACGCATTTACCTTGGGAAAAGAGCATTCGTTTTTCTTGTTATAAGCTTACTTCCGTTTTAAATTCATCGAGGTCATGAACCGCAGGCAGGACTGGTTCCTAGCATTCAACGTTCTTATACCCTAATTAAAAACACGACCTTCACTTTGTTGGGAACTTCCTGTTGGGTCCGGCGATTAGGAATCTTCTGAATCCCCATTTCATTTTTCTTCTTCTACGACCAATTTGTAAAATTAGTTTTCCTGTGTAACGTATTTGGGTCAAAGCTGTAAGTTCCGATCGAGAAGATAATGGATTCCTTAATCAGAGAAGTGTTTGACAATTCAAATCTCTAACCATCGTGGCAGTGAAGTCCCTTAATATCCGTCTAATGACGGACCGGTATTAATTCGTGGAGACAGTGGTACCGTCGATGCACAGAAATATCTTAACCGAGCGTTCCCCGCT